>CANTFL010001072.1:0-37085 GCA_947650285.1 Hyaloperonospora brassicae | reverse complement strand
GTTCTTTGAACCAACCCTTAGCTCTCGGGGCTGTCAACTATTTGAGTCGGGTTCGTAGAATTAAAGTTGCTCGTAAGAGCGTTAAGTCTTCTCCTCTGACTTAAGGAGCTGTGTAGCTCCGCCACACTTAAATTTTTAGCTTCACGAACCTTGACGATTGAGTAAAAAGAGGAATTATTAACCCTATCTCGGACCAACGTTTTAGTCGCCGCAAACCAGATTCATTTATTGTCAGAGCTCTTTATCCCTCAGGTAGCTTAATCGTGGCGTGCATGCTCACGTTCAGACCATTCGCCACCTTACAGCCAATACGTTTCATATATACGAGTTGATGACAAGGTTTATTCAATGTATATAGTCTATCTTCCTAAAAACTTACTTGTTTTATTAAGTAATAGATACGGAAGAAAACGCATTCTGAGTGGTGGAACAGAATGTATTTCTTCTGGAATAGGCTAGCATCGAATTTAGGTCCTATCGTCCCCCGATGCTACAAGTGGGCGGAGTTCGAAACAACTAGTTCAATCCTACGTGACGAATAGAGAAATTGTCACTCCTAAATGTAAAAGATTTTACCATTAAATCATTCAAATCACAGGGTACTACGCCTACATACGTATTGCACAAATCGAATGCTGCCAGCAGTATTACGTAGCGAACTTCCGTCGACCAATACGGGGCCAAGAAGCGATTCCGAAGCTGATGCGATGTCACAATAAGGTAGCGGATCTATCAAACCTGGTCGAGGGCAGCAGAGTGGATCACCTTGCTGATCTAACGACGTCAAGACTCTGTAGGCTTCTTGACGAAGGTAAATATTAACATGCCGAATTAACGTGTTGCTGCCCCTGGTGAAAAAAATGTCCCTCACCGTCTTGCAGATAATATTGACAAAAGGCATGCCACGTTGAGCCCTAACTTACTGTTACACGTCAAGCAATGTATTTCGACGCCGATCGCTGGAGGGCCTTAGTCTACTGCTTGTTTAGCGCGAGACCCTTCAAGCGAGGACATCATTGCGCCCTACAGCACGCTTATCAGTAAAAGCAGATATACAATCATTCATTCTTTAATATACGCTGAGCGATTAACGCTACATTGTGATAATACTGTCCTACATTCAGATGATAAATTCGATGTCATCATTGACCTTCAATAGCCCAAGCAGTTGGAGGCATGGACCAGCTGGTAGCGCATATCTAAACCGATGTCATATATGGAGCGGTTATAAGCCATACAATGCTTTATGACTGATACGTTGGTCTCTTCTGTGGTACAACATTGAGATCGAACACACAAGACCCCACTTTAGCTCCCCGCTACGCTTCGGCAAGCTACTAGTTGATGTGATAACTTTCGCATGGACTAAGGTTCAGCACACGAATGATTTTATATGGCCGGGCCATCGAGGCATTCTAAAAGAAAGAACATTTATTAAAAAAAGATATCATTTTTCAGAAGCGGCACCAAAGGAAAATCTGGGTCTACGGAAGAGTCTATCATAATGTGACTGGCTGCGGTAACTCTATCACATTACCAAGACGTTAAGGGAATGCGTCACGATGTGATCACATAAGAAATCCTTCGAGCAAATTATACAAGTGAAAGACTACCCTGTTCTCTGAGTAAATTTGTTATCGTGACAGCAATGAAACATTGCAAGTCACAATAAGTGACAGAACTAGTGTAGTCGCTTTATAGCTTGATCTGATAGAGTCTCGAAATTCCAATTTGGAGATACTGTGGCTCGTAACGATTGAAATAAAACGTTACAGGATAGATCTGCGTCACGACAAGATTCAAACGATCGACGCACTCGTCTAAGAGGATATGTACGCAGTCAATACTTTGTCGATATTACCTTTAAAGAACACTTACGTGTTCCATAAGGATCATTGGACGAAATTATACGTGATGAAGATACTCATACCTATCTAAAATAACTTTTGCGCACTGGGTATAAAAGTAAATGTTATCGATACAAGTTTATTTAAAATAAGGAAATGGATTTTTTATCAAGCCTTGTGAAGTGCAAAGGAAAAATACACCAGACAAGATATCGAGAAACAAAACCTGGGCCTCAAAGAGTAAGTAATCAAGTCTTATTCACTACCTCAACGACAATTAAAAGGATACACAACTTAAATATAAAAACTAGAGGCAAACCACTTCCATCTTTTTTAACATTGTTGTGTTGATTATCCGAGTATGCTGGCAAATAGTGCACGAATTCAATTATTATATACTGTGCCTACATCGGTACATAAACCGCTATCGATGTAGGACGTCATCCTCGACAAACTATCAAAAAAACAGTGTTTTTGTTCATCCCTCTGATACATAACTACTATATCATCCTCCTGCATGAACGGAAAATCCCGTCCCCATCAATTTATCTCTTAAGCAAATACGCTAGGAGTAGCGAGCTAGGTATTAAGGGATTCTAAAGAATCTGTTTGACCTATAAGATATGTAACATCACATTTTAAGAACGATGTGCAATTTTGCTGCGAGAAACTACTACGATGCATTCGGCCCTAGTCATCCTATAAGCAAAAACACGAATTGGTGATTTAGCGACTCCATGTCTGCAATATTCTTGCAATCGTTCGAGCATTTATACCATATATCCGCCGATCACGATAACAGAAGAAACTAGGTCCGTGCAAATATATTGGATGAATCTTTAATATTACTACAATCCTTTTTTTGGTGTAGCTTTGGTAGAAATGACGTACTCCCTGATCAAGCGATCACGATGATCACCATCTCGTCAATGGCAGATGATGTTAAGCCTAGTACAACTTTTTTCGGCAAGTAGGCTCACTTGCAAGATTTTCTCCTTAACTGCGCCAAACTGGCCGCTTACTTATAGCTTGCACATTGAATTAAAAAGAGACATGTTGTAATGCTGAACATCAGTACTCTGGACAAAGTATTATAAATATATCAATTTATAATACTTTGTCAGCAATATAAACCGTCTCAGACCATTCCATATGGTATGTAACCCCAGAAATTTATAAAATCGGGAACGCGTTGATGCAAAACGGTACAGAAGGTGCAAAGCGCTACATTTGGTGTCATTCGGGCTCGACGCAAACCATTAGAGTCTGGATACGTGTAGTATTAAGAAAAGTAGCTTGACATGAAGTATGCGTCGGCTCATTATCTTCCATATTTCGAAGATAGACATTTATCGTTTTAAAACTATTTGTGATCAAGCTCGATGACAATAGCAGCCACATTTTGCAAATAATGACGATATTGCGCTCGTTCTTTGACAGCATAAGCTATTAACAAAGCATGGTACAGAACGACTAAACGTTATCGTAGATGCACTTTTGCGCCAACCGTTTTTTTAGTCAAATACGCGTTCAAACAATGGGGACAAGCCCATCTTTTTAACGCAACTTCGCAGCATCCCGTTGTGTAGTTTACCTGACGACATGTTACAAAGGTGAACGCGATATACAACCTTTTTAGTTTGACATATACAACTATTAATCAATTCCAGCAAGATCAGTAAAATGTGCCAATGGCACATCGGTATTCAACGTGCCCACGCTCGATCTTGAAACGGCCTACTATACGTCCAGAAGTCGCTGGGCTGAACCAACTTTCTTCATTCACAGTCATAACGGTCATGCTCAATTGTTACGATGCTCCAATCAATTGTCATCTTGGACGTAAAACAACATATAGGAGGGTGTTAATCCTGTCCATTCTAATATAATTATGTACACAAGAGCATTGTTACTTGTAATTAGACAACCGAAGAAGCCAATTTCTTTATAGAGTGCACCAGTGCAGCCTCCACTGGCTCAGGCATATTTATTGAAGCCGTTCTATATAGTTTGTATTGGTTTTTTTAAAGGCGATTACGAGAGAAATATTGAGCCTGCTGATAGTTTCATCATAGGGTTATTCTTGTCGGTATTTCAAGGTCGATGGCAGCCAAGATTCGTGCTCGGGTCTGCATCTATAGATCCTATGCTCGTAAAAGTATCATCTGTGAACATTTACTCGATCAATACTTTCTATATTCGCCAACCTTAATATAAATCGAGTTCATTCGATTGAATTGCGATTAAAGATGTCTAATTTCTACACCGGAAACAGATTACTATACAATACGTGTTATCAAATCCTCAATAAAAATTGCATTCTTTCGTTTAATAGGTCAATTAATTTTTGCTAATAGCAGAACTCGGCATATAAAAGATGTTGCACGCGTCGAACATGCATACATCTCTACCTTAACTGAGTGTGAGTGATATGTAAGTACAAAAATTTCGGATCCAAAGGGGTAATTTCCTTAAGTAGTGGTGCAGTAGGCTAATCTTTAAAATGATGACTGCCGGTTCAATCCTTTTACTGTGCACAATAACCCCTGAGGGTGACAATCGCAGTACGAATCCCACAGTAGCTGAAAAATCTGCCACTACCTCACAAAAACCATGGTTAAAATATACCGAACATAGTGGGTCGTTCGCGTATACGAATATAACTCATTAAACCAACCAAATTATAACTGATCCAACTAGCCTATGTGAATCTTTTTTTTTGACTGCAGACGTTAAACTCGACGCACAGTATATAAACGCTACTGATCTGTCTTCGTAGAAGAAGAACCCAGAAATAGTGAAAAAGAAATCCCATGCGATGATTAAAAACGACGCAAAAATCTCTGCGTCGACCCCGACACGATAAGCAAGATTTATAAATTCCTAGATGACGACGACAATCTCTTCATTCCACAAAATTTAAAGGGATAAATATACTGGATAATTATAAGTATAAATGCTGCTGACACACACACAAAAGTGGTTTTTTTCTTTAAAATTTTCTTAACGGAAGCGGTAGATTGGAAAAATAGATTAGCCGACATAAAAGAATGGAAGAACGTCCTTCTAATTATCAAGAAAGGGCTATTCCTATTTTTAGAATATATAAAACACATTGTTCTCGCTGTAAGTCGATGTTAATGTTGATGCTAATGTTATTGGCGGTATTACCTTCTTCGACTCTAAGAGCTTAAATTGAGTTATCATGTATCATGGCACCATGATATGCAGTCATCGTGATGATCTAGATATTTTGGGTATGATGGTCATCATATCTCTCAATTTCAAGATTCCTATATATGAACTTGATAAGGTCATGGGACCAAGGCTAATGAGTGTGGGATGCATGTATCAGAAGTAGGTAGGTCGCAATCTTCGTATTCTTGAGACCTAATACATTAATTTCCGATGTGGGAACTCGTAAATACTGGCTACTTTTCCAACTAGCGCTTTTCTTCATATTTTGTAGCGATATTTACGACATGAGTTCAAAAAATCCTACAAGTTTTAAAACTGAACCTAAGCACGTATTTATAACGTGCGTAGTATCAGAGTGATATCCAAAGATATCGATCTGTATCGTAGTTTCGAGGTCGAGGCTTGCACATAAAATTGGGATGCAATGATGGGTGTGTACGCGTCCCCAAATTTACGTTGTGCACATGTATTATTACTTTCAGTGCGAATTAGCCTCAAACCGTGAAAAAAGTCACCTTGCTGAGCATGTCTTGTCCTGTTCATGAGAGGAAAGCTTTTGATTATCAAATTTCATTATTGTAGAAAAAGCCATAAAGTATAGATTGGATATTTTAACGATTTAATGTCAGCTGGTCACGAGAAAACTAATCACACAAGCATTTTTGAGTAGCAAAATTGTGGTGAAGTGATCGGTGACATTATAATGAATCGCTATCGCTACGATAAAACAAGACTGAAACCGGTCACGTACGCTTTGGGGCTATCCTATAGAACCAACTTATATGTGACTCACCATTTGAAGAGCTCCAACGCGATCGAGGCATAGGTAAACGGTCACGGCCATATGTTAATAGCCGTGATCACTGTCAGCAGGGGTGTTCAGCGGTCCCGGCCATCAGTGGTGACCAGCAGTCACGGTCATCGATGGTGAATAGTATTTACCTTCAGAATGGAGAATTAAGATCACGACCAGCGGTAATTCACACGTTTTTTAAGACGTTAAGATATGAGGCAAAGTAATTCATACAACTTGAGAAATCGACAGGCATAATCGTCGTTCTAGCCGATAATAGGCTAAAAACAAACAGTGTTGAATTACTAAAGATTTCACACGTCAGCATTCCTCCGGATTATGATAGTAGTGACCGCCCTACGCATAAGGTTTGTTGTGCACGTGTTTTGTATGTGTTTGGCAATAAAATGCTTTGCTAGGGACAATAATATTCATTTAAGTTTGCTTGCGATCGAATGCGCCAGCATGTTACGGCATGGTCTTTAGATGGCTGATATAGTCAGAAGAATAATTGGATTTCGTATCTCAATTCGGGCAAGGCGACTTTAGGAAGGTTAGGGTTAAGCTACAAGGTATTTTTTGTAGCTGGTCGTCACGTGAAGAGTGTTAACACGGCCACACCAGGCTTATGAGAATATTTTTCAAGACAGACAACGACATCAAGTCATGCAGAAGAGTGCGGCACACCCGACGACGGGTACACGAGAATAGGAGGAGCTAGTATTACACACGGTCCGGTCACACTTTACGTTAGTCTTTTGGCCGGGCAACAGGGATGGATTGAGTAAGCATCGGAATCTCGGCGATAACCACTCCACCACCATGTACGCATGTTCGAACCTGTAGGAGACTTGGGATATAACCATTAATCCCTGATCGACAATGTCGAGGTATAAGTTAACTGGGTATGGAAGTGTCGACGAAAAATGGATCATTGCAGACAAGTGATAAGCAATGAACCTCGGTTCGTCAGGATTCTGGGAGAGACTCTATCGATTACAATTAAAGAAGAAGATCACTTAGATGATCAGTGACAAAACCTTCCATACACTCCTTAGGTACCTTCAAGAATCACTGGGGTTCGCACTGCGAAGAATGTCCCTCCAGATGAGAAACGTCTAGTGAAAGCAAAACATGATTTGGCAAACAAAATATACAATAAAAAGGAGATGAATGCTACAACCCTGAAGCTATGGGCGGCTAACTCTCCAGGTGTCGATCAAGAAAAAGTCGCATCAGAAGAGGGAGAGATGGATGGATGACAGCTTGATATGCGGCAGAGACGTGTTTACTGACACCAGCTTCGTGAGCTACTAACCACGGATACGTTATTTTAGAATACTACAGCTGGAGCTGATCGACCAGGTCCGTAGTCCCATGATACATGTAAAATCCTCGACGATCAAGTAGAGACGATGCGCCGTCTCTTCCAGTTTTTATAAGACGCGGGGTTTGTACCGGCAGCGTTTTACGCGCAGGTGTCGCTGGACTGTAACCTTTATCAGTAAATCACGGAGATTGGATCAGTGTTCCATATGTTGGCACCGCTTACCCGGTAATTCAATTTAGTCGAACGCTATTCCACGATCAACGTGATCAGAGAGACGATTAATCGTTTTCCTGTCGGGTCGTCGTGTTATGCTTCGAATGAGTCCGATGCGGACGAATCTGACCATATTTAGCTGGCTTGTATGTCTTAGGTACCCTTTGGCGCAGCGCTTTTGCGTCTGCCAAATATCATACCTTGTACGCCATGCGCGAGACTCATCTACCTCCTGCGAGGGTCCCTGCTATTAGCGAATTTTGAATAAATTCAGATCTACATTGCGGGAGTCATAGAGAATTAGTTTTGCAAGACCAAATTGGTAAGCGACACCGACCGATGCAAATTATCCAGCCCCAACTTTAAATTATATGTTGGAGGCATCCATACCGGACTCAGAAATGGAGCCGGCCGTTTTGCATCACACTCACGGTAACAAATATGACTTAAACGATCATGAGATGGATGACCTGCGGTGACTCTAGTAGGTCGCTATAGGGGCTTATACAGAAAATTGGTTTACTACATAAGAAATTCGCATGTCGGCGATCGCTGACTAAACGTAATTTTTTTGGGACGCGGCCATATTGATAACCACGCTAGAATCTAGTTTTACCAGGTAAATTCAGTTTTATATGTAACCAAGCTCCGTCTTGTGAGATGTTTCTAGTCTTCTTAAATACCGTACTGTGACGTGCTCCCAACTGGTATTTTCAGCTCATCCGGTTTACCCGCAGCAAGTGGAACACTTTTCCGGAGAACTTTCACGAGAATGACTGTAGTCGCAAAACTTCTGCTAATAAGCAGTACAATAACGCGTGGAAATGCGTGAATGGGATCTACAGACTGTACGTGGCTAAGATAATTTACAAGAGAGATGGTAATGCCACCGATCGCCGCGATCATGTAAAACAATTCATTGATATGTTAGATGATCGTGAGATGGCAAAATAGCTGACGCTACTGAATTTGAAAGACGTGGATTTAACGTATGGAATGTTACGCACGTACAAGCCCATGTAGAATCTACAAGGCGAATGAAGAAAAAAGGATCGAAGAACTGTGAAAGAATGTGCCAAAGAAGCATTACCATGGAAACCGGACTCGGTACAATGTCTGGATGGGTAGACTACGAAAATCGCAACAGGTCAGAGAGTGGATCCAAACCGAGAGGGAGTTCCGATTCGAGAGGAAGTTCCTGTATAAGATTGGATATGATCCAAGTGGGGACCGGAATAAAAAAGAATTCGATCCAAGAAGAGCTCCGATCTGCGCGGAGATCCGATTTCAGGGGGATCCGATCCGGGCAAAGGGTAGGAGATTGACCAGCGGGCCTATGATGTACGAGATGTTGGAAGTGCAAGATTTGCTTAAATAGACTCCATAGATTCAGCGTACGCTAGGGTATGAATAGAAGGTTCTTCAGGGTTCTATGTGCTGTATTAGGCACTTAAAGATATAGGTTGGGTAGTTATCACTTGTGTTTTGAGAAGGCACTGCCGAGACCCCTAGCAGGGAGCCAAACCTCTAAAGCATTTTGTCGGTACCTTCACTTAATCTTAAATTCTTAACACGAGACACAGAGTGATATATTGGATGACTTGTGGCGTTTGTATTTCGATTTATATAGGCTAGGCCGTAGGTTTAGTGAGATGCTTGAATAACATTAAACCGAGTTTCATTTACGTCAAAAGACACGCGTCATCTACTCCGGGCTAGATATTTGCCCCCACGACAAAATGAATAGTTTCGCCGCTCGTTTATACCAATGTCGCACCTGGATAGTTTAAATAGGTGCGCTTAGAACTTTCACCAGTATCAAGACATCGGCGATATGGTACAGCAAGAAAGTAATGGTAATTTAAATCGCGAGATGGCGAAAGTGGTTATAGGGTCAAGCAGATCAATATCCTCATATTGGACAAATCAACCTTTTGATATCGATTTAGCATGTATGAAGTCCCTTCCAGTAACCTGTAACCGCGTGAAGAGTTTCACGTGTACCATCTCACCCCAAGCTCGGTCAAGTTTAGGATCAACAAGTGTCCAATAAGAAGAGTGCAACCTGCACTAACGACGGGCAAAAATGTGAGGAAGAAAACAACACACACGGAAACGAATACCCCCATCTAATATTCGGTCGTCTGGGCCCCAGTAGATAGGCAGAATCACATCAGCAATTATGTGAAGCCTGCTCCACCACAATGGTGCGCGTGTCGAGATACTCTATTGACTCAGGAAAATTTGTGATTCCCTGAGCGAAGATGTGGAGATAAAGAAAGAACCTGATATCGAAGCGTCGGAAATTGGAAGGATAGCCGTAGAAGCGCGATTTTAAAATATCCCCAGATTTTCAAGGTTTTAGGTGGGGCTTTAAAAACGAGAAATAAAAAGAGGAACATGTTCTTGTCACTCTGGAAGATAAATGTCGACTCCTGGCTAAACTTTCTTCGACGATCACCGTAGACCATATTGCGAACATAATTCGCTGGACAAGAGATATACAGCGAACGCTAAACAACATAAGACCCTTCAAGGAACGTCGAAGAAGAAGATCGTGAAGGCTGAGCGAATGAAGTGAGAAGTAGCCGGATCGAGATTCACACGATCGCAAGACTGGATTAGACCAACAGGATCGCACTATGTAAAAAATCATGCGGTCGATCAAGTTAGTGGACGATGGAGACAAGATAATCAACTGACTTAAAGACTGGCAGTTCGAGCTGCTGGAGAAAGAATATCACCGGAAGGAGTTACAGAAACGGTTTACCAGTGATTAAATGCAAATGATCTTGAATGCAATGCTAATTGGTCCGCTACGAATGCCTACATCAATTCATGGCTCACCGGCGAAACCATTTGGATGCGATCCGCAGTCTTATGTAGCTGCTACAAGACGCAGGATTTACAGCTGGATCCTATATTGATTCGCAGAAGCTTTTTGAATGCGATGATGACCGAAAGATCGATGCGAAAAAATAGTTGTGTAAAAGGCTGACCAAGTTTATCAGGAGTGGCGATTAGCAGACAGTAAGATTAAGCCAGCCATCGATGGATGGATAGATTGGTGACGGGGTATAGAATCAAGCGATCACGCCGATCGCAGACACAACAAGAAGTTATGATACCGGAACTTCGTTGTATGCATCGGTAAACTAGTACTTGGATTCAGCCGATTCGATAAATTTTCAGCGGATGTTATTGGGACTGTCCGTATCTGCATCGTTTTGCGATAGTACAAGCCCGATGGAAGCGAGATCGACCGATGCGCACTAGTTGCCCGCTGGGAAGCTGCGGTCGTTCCATGAAGCAGTCATGAAGGAGTTTGAAGAAATCGGAAAAAAATGAATACTAATAATGCTGCTCGATTGATGGTAAACCCTACGACCTCAGGAACTCATTTTCCCACATGTGGAAATAGAGCCGGTGAGGGAGTTACATTATTGTCGATCTTACAACTATGATCATCAAGATCTTAATGAGGTTGATTTTAGACGACCAATGATGACCGCTGCCGAGCCACGCCGAGCGGCAAGATTATTCCGCAGATGCTACGAGTATCGGCGATCAGCGATCTATAAGAGCGTAAAAACGTGGCTAAGACAAAGATCGAGCTAGGATCTAAACTAGCAAATTCAAGTCCGCACTCTTGCGTGACCAAGCCCCAGATACAGAAATTTGCCAAGTGTCCAGCGATGTGCTTACGGGACCCGCTCGAAACTGATACAGTCAAACAATCCGATCGACTCGCCGTAATTGAAATCCCCTTTTTTAAGTTTTTATAGTCTTATATTAGCGACATGGCTAAACAAAAACTCACAGATGATACCACGCAAGAAAACCACCGGATGAGACTCCACTTGAGTATCTGTATCGGTTGAACGAGACTGCGATTCGAGCGAAGACCTCTATCCGAGAAGAGTCGCCGGCTATTAGACGTGAAATTGTGGAATACTACATCGAAACGCTGAAAGATTGTGATCTGGCCAAGAAGTTGACTTTGTTACGATTGACGGATGCTCACAACATGGAACTAACTTTGCGCGCCTACCAAGCGCATGAAAGCGTGTACCAATAAGGCGCTGGTGAGATCAAAATAGTTTTGACCACCATCGGGCTTGAGTTCGAACCCAAAATTGTCGAAACCTACCTGAGCTGTGAGAGTGATATGAGGGGAACAAAATATAAGAAGCGAATCGGGTTCAGAGTGCAGTGGATTAAATTTGGGTGTATATCGACGCCGAGTCTGTGCGGCCGTAAACCAAGATCGGGCAAAGTTTGCGTGTGCCTAATAAGTTTGACACGATAATAAAGATCCTGAAAATGAACAAGGTTGTGGAGACTGACCTCTTGGACGTTATCGATATGGTCACCAATGAGAGTCAAATTACGTCAATCAAACACAAGATCAGATCATAAAGATCGAACTCGTGGTGAACTTTTGAAGTCGTACCCCCGCTTTGGACGACGAAGTATGACGATCGTGGCTTTTGAAAGAGACTGACATGTCATTAGTGCAAGTAAAAGGAAAATCCATTGGAAAAGAATTTGGGTGCGCCGCATGCGAGGAGATGCATGAGAATGGCAAATGCCTCATGGATAACGTTATCAATTTGATCCGCAAGTGTTATGTACCTATCAAGCATGCTGGAAAATTTACGCCCATGTTCAAGCAGACAATAAACTAGAACGCTGGCCGGGATGGAATCTGGAACAATCTGAGCATTGTATCCTTTGAATTTTTGCATTCGTGGAACAGAAAAAGAAATCTTATGACGTTAACGATTTTTTAAACCGATTGTCAAAACTTGCAGAATTCCCTCATTTATTTCGATTTATAGCATGGAACGAGCTGATGAGTACGCCAGATTGTCCAAAAGGATGGACTACGATCTTGCGCCGGACCAATTTCGAGAGTACTGTAAGTACTACACAGCAGGAAAGTGGTTGAAGAAGCCAAAAGCAATTGGCAATATCATCAAGGGGAATGTATTTATGCTGCTAAACTCGAGCGCTAAACTTTTGGCCATCGACACAACTTTTGCTCGTAATATTTTTTATTAATCAACAAAAGTCATACTCAAATATGTATGGGGTTGGTGTGAGCACGTGTATGAATAGATGTCGGATTCAGATCAAGATCACATTGAACGGATCCGAAGGTGTATGAATTCGAAGTATGAGTCGGAGATCAAGTCGGTCAAGAGGCAATTTGATTTCATGGTACCGGCAGAGATTCATTTGAAACCCGCAGGCGAAACTCTATGTCTGCCAAATTAAGTTAAAATAAGCTTGGTGCGGCGATACTTGCAGTACAGATCCATCTTCAAGCAATCAATATAAAGTATCATCTTGATTTTATATCTGCTGGAGGAGAAACGGAGGTGAGGATAGGTTTAAATTCTCCAAAAGACAACTCTGGCTACAAATGGACAATACTTGGGTGCCAACTCTAACAAACGGGCCCATTATATCGAAATATTTACAGCTCACCAATATCGTCGATCACGAGTTAAATCTAAGGTTTTTCACCACTGCGCTTAATATTGTTAAAGTACATAGTAATGCGATCTACCGGTTATGTTTCGGTGGGATCACGTCGATACCATCAGTGGCAATTTTTGATTCTCAAAACGAATATTGGTCGAACAGATGATAAATTTTAGGATGCGCAGGACCTTAAGTGGATTTTTTGATCTACAATATTCACATAAAGACGATGACTAGACCAAGCGATCGATAGAAAATTAAGGAAATTGATGAATCTCGAGAACGGTTACGGTCATCGTCACCGGCCGAGCTAAAGAAATAACAGATTCAAATGATTTAAGACAACGACATTTGTGCGAGATCGACCAGATGTGCTGTTTAATCAGGATCACTAGACGATCAATGCCGGTGAAGCGGTCAAAAAGGAAGCTTTTCTAGGATTATAACTAACAGCCATCAGTATGACGTGATGCGGACTCTAGATGGGACGTTTAATCGCCAAGAGGAAGATCCGGCAAAGCCGACGACTCACCCGGATCCGGTCCGATAAGGGGTTGCGACGTGTCGTTAACGACTACGTTCAGCGCTATTGATATAACGAACATTTACGACCGGCTGCACAATCAAGCGGCTAGCTCGACGATCGAGGTGAATCAACAATGATCGATTGTGGTAAATTTAATGAAAGCAAATTCAACCGAGGTTATTTTAGCCACCAATATGAATACGATAGCAAGACGTGAGGTATTAAAGATCATAAAAAGTCTAATGTAATGACCGAAGAGACTGGTTTGGCGGTAACTAACAACGAAGTGTATTAGGAATAACAGACAAGGTTTCCGTGCATTATCACGAAAGCGGAGAATCGTACGTACAAGACGTAAATTGACACATGGATGTGCTGCTCTTAGTGACTACGTTTACTGCCGAAGTCACCATAGATGATATTCAAGTTGGCGATCCAGAAGTATCTTTTCGGACCATACAAAAACTTACGATAACTAATTTACAAGAATAGTTGATTTAAAATTTGTAAAGGGGATGCATTTACGCCCGCAGCAAGTGGAGTTGTATGTAACATTGATTTAAAAGGAGCAAACCCGATCGCAAAACGATTGAGACCAGTCGAACCTATATTTCGTGAGAATTTAGCAGATTTGATCTCAGGGTTGTTGTCAGCAAATATCATTTCGTTGTTGGCGTCACCATTAGATCCGCCAATAGTGATATCTTTAAGAAGGGTATTGTATAAATTCGATAATGTACGTACTACCTACGGTAATCAGCTTACGAAATTGATGATGTACCTGTGGTAAAATGTGTTCCAAGAGCAATAAACCTCGAGGTCGGCCCGGTCAAGGGACAAGTAGTCACATTCAGGAAGGTGGGTGTCCGATGGAAAAAGGGCCTCGGAAGAGGTCGAGCCTTCATGGTAGAGGGGCCCGCAGAACCATTCAGGGCGAAGACCGTTGCCAAAGTTTCGGTAAAGTGGTACTGACAGAAGCCGACCACAGTATCTCATTGGTAGAACCGGTCTATCACCTGTAGACTTGGGGCCCTCATCGATAGATCCGGTCAATCATCGTTAGATCTATGTCTCTCAGCGGTTGACCTGGTCCCTCCCCGGTATACCTTGGCCCTCGCTGGTCGACCTGGTCCTTCATCGATAGACCTGGGTCCGTCATTGGTAGAACCTGTCCCTCCTTGATAGACCTGGGTCTATAATTGAAAGACATGGTCCCTCATCGCCCGGCTACTCCTAACGAGGCTTATATAGAGTTATTGAAACGGGCAAAGATAGAGTAGAAAACTTTAAGGATATAATTTTATATTGCATACTGCTCAATTTGTGATATACGTGGCCCGTCGTCGTGCCTTAAGAGATGACTTGTATAGTCTGCACGCCTGTTCCGAGGAAGGGATCAAACTTTAGTCTCTTCCGATTAAGACAGTTGCGTGGTGAGATAAGTGCACGTTGGACCCCAAGAAGTATTTGGAATGCGGGTTCGTCAAGTAGCAAACCTTTTCCCTCATTCTTTGCTATCATAAGCGTCCTAATAGCCTCCTGATTAGGAAGAGAAAAAGGCCAGATGATCAACAGCCCTGTGATCACACGTAGGAGAAGAAGTGAAAAGATACCTAAGGAACATGATTGTAAGCCCGCCCTCGGCCAAATCTATCGAGTGGTCAACTACCGGCCCGCTGAGTACATTATATCCACTCGGGGACCAAGGTCTACCTCTATCAAGGCAACACATCGCTGTCTCCGTCCAAGTTTACCGAAGAGTGCAACCCGCCAGCCTGCGGGTACACAAGGTGAGGCAAGGTCAATCATTTTACAAAAACAGATGATCACCGTTATAAACTTGTTCGTGATTCGTGCTATATCATCGTTTTTAATCATTTTACAAAAACAAATTATCACCGTTATAAACTTGTTCTTGATTCGTGCTATATCATCGCTCCGAAGCGAATTCGTTCTGCCTGATTTCGTTTGAACCCTTGTAACAAAGCAGCTCAGTCTAAAACTTCCTCGTTGACCTACGTCGGGTTAAAATGTCCCTTAAGTTTTAGTAAATTATTGTGTCCATGACTATAAAGTGACTATGTAAATTCAATGTGAGTTTATTTTTATGTACAAGACTAAAACGTGTTTAATTTATTAGAATACGCTTAATATCCTTTCAACTTTAGCTAATTACTATCAACATCGTCTTCGCTCATGTTGTCCGTCTGAAATGCTTAATTAAAGTTTACACTTATTCAAGGCGATCCGGAGATTGCTTATTCCGTTTAGAATGGAGACAAAGAAATCGGTAGATAGTGGTAACGTGTACAAGTAACTTTAAATTCTGAGTGATTTCCCCATATTGATGCTAATCTAAATAAATATTGGCGCATATGATCTAAGTTAAACACGTACCATCTTTAATAACGATCTAATATGACCAATGTTGCAATTTACGCTTTATTTCATGCGGCATTGGATTAATATGAATTTGTTCGGATCGATCTTTATCACATCCTGTATCGATTAATAGCCTTAGGTCAATATTTATTAAGCAGGCTGGATGATGTCGTAGAATTTGTTTGCTTAAAAGAGTGATCTTTAGGGGTCTAGCATAAAATAGAACGTAAATGACAATCTTAAACCACAAGTTAGGTGGAAAAAATTAATACAAAACGCACAGTTTTGATCGGTTCTTTTATTCGTCTTTAAATTTATCTTCGTTTCAATTACGTCTGTAAACTTTATCATGAGCGCTTGGATTATAGTTTACATTTAATGATCTGCCATTTAAATTAGCCTAACTTTATGTACTTACTGAACACGCCTCTTTGTCCTGCAATCCTAATAAAGGGTCGAAAGTCGGACGTAAATTTCGACAATCGCTTTCTTTTGGCTCACCCTCCTAGCGCACAAATTGTCGGGAAACGTTCTTTGTAATATTTATGAGCTTCTGTGTTTTTCAGGCGATCTTGTATTACTGATCACACATTTAATATTAATTCTATCCACAACATGAGTAATACTCTTTCTCCGATAATCTTAAAGAACTTATTTGGTTTATAGCAGCAAAGCCTCCAGATATATGTTGCCTACTAATTTCAGGGAGATAAAGCATGTATTGCGGCTAACACTGCCCTCTTTACAGTCAACAAATTTCTCGACTACAGAGACAATTCACACAGAGGCAAGAACCATAACAAAAAACATCGCTTTGAATCATATTTTACCAATACTTTGGTTACATCTTTTTATATGGTGGAGTGATGATGCGTAATATCTTGTTACAACAACTCCACTACTTGCAATCAAACTGGTTATACAAAATTCTTAATTTCCACAGCTGATTATAGACAAACATAAAACCATCATCCTGGTCTACTTCGTAGTCAGACGCGTCGAGGGCACATAGTTTAGCGTCTTTTTACTTCGTTTGGCTACATTCAAGATGAGATACGCGTCAAAGCCTGCAATTTATCTTATTTCTCCGATTATGTTATGCGCTATATCCTTATTTGTTTAACGATCTTTATTTGTAAGACCTCACTCCGACGACGTGGTAGTACGACCGACCGAGCGATTTGTTCATCTTCACCACAATATCAAATATGCAATGTTGCAAGGAATCTACGGGGCCGATTATTCGTATATCTTTTTATGCGATTTTGAAGGGTATGACCCAATTACTGGATCAAATTTAAAAAAAAATTAACCGCTAAACAAAAGTGTCGACACCCATATTCGCCTCATATGTAGAAACACATGAGTCAGCTTTGATCAAAGCTTTTCTGATCCTCCATCTAAAGTAAATTTAGAACGAGCGCCTTGCGAGAAATAGCAAGTAGTCGATGTGCAGCATTCATAATCTCCGACGCTTCTGCCGGATCAAATAATTTTGAAGCCGACAAAATTGATCCACTCTTAATTCTGATCGACCACAATATAGGGATGTGTGACACCACTAGACGATATGCTTTGTGCACTGTTCAAACTGCCGCGTATTTGGCTGCACCTGATTTGGCCGTATAATCCTAAAAAATTCATGTATTCGCACGATTTATTCTATTCCCTATTTATACAGTTGATAATTTTAATAAGCTGGCTGCCTGAAGTATTTATACACTTTTCCGTAGGTTGTGACGTAATTGGGGTCTGTCGTAGTTGTTACCGCAGATCAATTGCAGGTAGCAATTCTTCCACTTCTATAAAAGGGGTAAATGGCGCGGCTAATGGACAAATTATGTAGTCTATCTTTTCTGTTCGCATTTGCTGATCTTTATCGTTTAAAGGAATGCAGTAGCACCCCAATCACTGACCTTCCGATAATACTAGATGATTGTATCAGCCGTGCATGTGTTATTGTTGTAAATATTTTTACTTTCGAGAAGAAAACTAGGTATTTCAATTATGAAAGATGTAAAGAAGAGCTTGTCTTTCTTAAATCTCAAACCACCATTAATAACTTTTCGTTCGACCCCAACGTGTGACTAAATATAAAAGTGGACGATAAATACCACCATTCGCTTTTAGTAGAGCTTCCGGTATGAGCGCATGGAATGTCTCAGACTACAACCACGTGTGTCTAGCCAAAGACGAATTTACTAACACGAGCATTTCAGATACCTAGGAATTTAACAAGGTAAACGCAATCACGGTTATATAACCAAACTTCTTTGCCATCCCCAGATATGATGACATATCGCAATCGCCTATTTCCTTAAGAGCTAGACGCTAATCACCCTATTATCAATCAAGGCGGTCTCAGTCACTTCTGACGATAAAATAAGATAGCTGTGCATCGCTAAAAAGACGTATTGTATAAAAACTAGCTTTCTACATCAGCAAAACTCATCTTATGGAACCTAGAACCCTGCAACTCTAATTAAACGGTTGTAGAATGCGAAGTATTTAATAATAAGCTGGAATAAATCAGGCTACGGAATATAATGCGTCGCACAAATGTCGGCTAGGACAAAATATCATTTTTCAATTCCAATCCCGGCGGGTGAGCTTCCGATTCGGCCAAAGACACTTGACGAACCATATAATATACCTATAGGCTTCCAAAAATAATTGGATACCGAATTATTGAACAACATATTCAGATCACACGCGTCCAACAACTGGTTTACATGTTAGGTATAGGTCTTTGATGAGCGAAATTTCAAGTAACCATCAACATTGTACCTTCCACTCTACACCGATAATTGCTGGTTAGAATGTGTTTCAGCTCTCGGAAACACATCGATCAGCTATTTTAAATCAGTAACGCTCATATCAGATTTGTCATCTATCTATATCTAATTATACAAATCAGTATATATGAAACGATAATATATCTGTGTGGCATTATTCTATCTCAGAGATATTTCTGAATATTAGAACAAGTGCGACGGCGAGATACCGCGTATATAATTATCATCTCTTTGTGAAATATTCTACTGAAGTCCTTCTCGTCATATCAAACTAAGAGCTCCGCATTTCTTAGTCGAAGTGTCTAGGCACTTCGCCGATAATCGTATAGATACACCATCAATTTTGTTGATTGACTTACACTTCACGATATCAACGATCCACAGGCTCAACAAGGCGTCCCAGTTTCCCAGGCGCCCCTGCTTCCTTAAAGTTTTCCACTTTGAATTCCTCGTCAGGACTATGAGGGGACGGAAACCAGCCTGGTATATCGTATTTACTAGTATCCGCAGTTAGGCCAACACTTCTTTTTCCCAGGAATGCATTTTTGTTTGTTCTCCGTAACGGTCTGGCTCGTAAAGACATCGTAATAATTGAGCCTTAACGATCCTATAATATGGACGCCTAGATAGTACGATCACTCGCAGAGACGATGATCACGGCTACTTTGGCCAAGTTGAAATGGTTTTGTATCAATTTCATTTTGGGCATGGCGAAATCTCCCTGCAATTAAGACTGTGTTTTCTGTCCTATCCTCCTGGTAGTTGCACCATCGCTTTTCTTAATCTTACACCGCCCTGCAAAAGGTCCACCTCTCCTAATTAGTTAAAATTGACGCGCATTGAGCACAGTCCTTTATAAATCTATTAAATTTATAATCAATTTCAAGAACCAATTGCATAGTCATAATTATTTTCATCAAGGGTAGATTAGTCAACTATAAAAGTTCCTTCAGAGTGGGCCGTTAGCCCCCTTTAAGATGACCGACTTCCGAGGAAGTTGACGTACCAACACGCTCACGAGCCCTTGGCTACGCTGAGTAGCAAATTCCATTCGTCGCACACATCTAACAGCTACCTTCTTATACAACATATCCCATACTTTGGCTGGAATGAACATATCATCGATATATATATATGACCGTCGGTCCAATATCGAGTGACCCAACTGTACATCTTGTCCTTCCCGTCGCGAAAAGATCTTATGTATGTTCTGGTCAGCACTCTAATAAAGTCGTAAAAACATATATAAAGCGTTTTTCAATCGTCGCTGGTATGTATGAGACGCATAATTAAGCCTGTGTGGCATCCGGAGCCATTTATACATCTTAAAGGATTGGCGAAAGCAGAGATCAGTCTTACCCTCTCGGCCATACTGACGACTAAAAAACCGCTCGCCATGTCAAAATAAATGTATCCCAATGAACCAGTACGGATCCTTTGATTACTCATTGATCAGAGTCATAGAGTAGATCGTGAGTTGGGTCAAGACATTCACCAATCGGTAGTCGACACACAGTATGATTTACACGCCAATTCTTCTCCACAATAATTACAATTGTACTGGCCTGCAAGGATTTTGAGAGCATGGAATACATCTTGCAGATAGCGGCCCTTTCAAATAAGTCGTCCATCTACTCTATTATTTGATAGGTCCCCTTTCGTGTGCGTTGCGTAATAAGCTTTTCATTTACCACATTAATATTGCATATACCCCTCGGGTGGCGGGTGGTAAGGCTTACATTTTCCTATCGATAGATATCGTTTTTCCCATAAATCTGTCGCAGTCGTACCTCCATTCGAAAATGTCACGATCTGGTTCAGTAATCTATAAAAATTACGACCCAATATCTTTAAGTGAGGTGTTTACCTTCGGTATGGTATCTTATCGTAAGTTAATTTTGTGGTTTAAAGGTTTCCACTCTCAAAAAAGCAGACTTGACCATCTGTATGTGCTGATCCACCCGTTTGGGTCCCTCCTCAATGTCTGTGGCTTCAACAGGTGGTTTATCTTCAAGTTTGATTTGTTCTTAAGCGGCCGTTTTTCGCAGATGCATCCCTTCTTTACACGATCGCTGTATTTTTCGGGCATCTGTCGGTGTGACATGTACATTATTCGGGATCAATGCCATTGGACCCTGCAAACTGCACGACGGGTCTTATACGGTGCATTTTTTCTTTCAGGCCTCTCGTACTCTTTCATTAGGTCCACCTAAGGGTCGACCGGATCAGTGGTGGCTTAATAAATTCATTTATCCATTCAGCGCATGTTCAAGATTCCACCTAAAGAAAAACTTGCGCTCTTTGAATTTTGTATGTGGTCCAACAACCTAAACTCGCATCATCGTGCAATATTATAGGAAATGGCGCTTACGTTTGTTACCTTCAACAATTGTCGACGTCCCACCCCCGCGTCATAATCATGACCTACCGTTCTTCTCGTGTCGCCCACGGTTTATATATTAAAGATCGACTTCCCCGGAATATCTCTACATACCCTCTAGCACGAATACGTGCTTGCTGGACGAACTTCCGTCTGGTACTCAGTTATCATCAACATTTCTTCTTCCAGATGGTTGCACGCAAACTTCATAAGGAAGACAAAGCGTTCGTTTCACCATGTCTTGCCGAATTTCAGCAGATAACATAGAAATTAATGCCCGAGATCACGTCTTAGCACACCATTTATCTTACAAAATACATTTACGATGTCCACTGCAGTCTACTGTTGAGTAATCTTGATACGAGCACACCTTGCCGTAGTATACAAGGGTATATCAATGCCAACGCAATCTTGTCATTTTATTTGGTCAATTCGAGAGCCTGTTCAAGGAGAAAAGTTAAATGTAGGATTTATATTTCAGCATCCCTATTGACTCAAAAATTAACGCGATCATTGTCGATCTCTCAAGGGACTTTTGATTGTCGAAACTTTTATTGGATGCATGGTATTTTTTATACCCTCTTAATTCTCCCGGCAACAGGTTTAACTCAATCAATATATTTTCTTGAGCAAAATCGTTAGGATCATCTATATACACATTATCGACCGTCGTTTTATATCCATATTCGATATATAGGTTGAATATTCTTTGTAGGAGTATCCCCTCTCTTTCATGACTGTCTTTCCACATACGCAAAGATACAAATTATAAAACAATCGACTCATACGAGATTTAAATCGGGCGAGCGTCCTAAAGTGTTTTGTTCCGGCTTTATCGGCAACACTTAGGCGTTCTTAGTTGGTTCGAACCACCGACAATTCATATAGTCCATTAATTTCATCTGGCACCTCTCAACTTCATGAGGCTTTCCACACCCTTGTCAAACTTACATACAAAAATTCTATGGGTGGACTTTCTTTGCACAGTGACCACAGTCATCCACTATGAGCATCTCAAATCACCATGCTTTATAGACAAGCTGCGAGAAATAACCGTATATGAAGTGGCCGAAGATGTGCGAGGTCTCGAGTACCCTGCCTGGTGTTGATGTTAGCAGGATCGGTCCCTCGAACTTCTATTACCTGGTACTTTTGTACAATGTTTTCAGTAGGTGCACTCGACGTAAACTTTCTTCGTTGTCCGAGTTGTCCTAGTCTGAGTTTATATAACTCGATTCATCCGGGGCCATCCAAACTACATGAACCAGTCGGCGTATCATGTATTTTGGTCGGTAAAAGGGAGGGTAGGTGACTTTTAAAAAATAACCTGATCGATCCTAACAGTATAATACCTTGTCGTGCGTTCGTTTGCTGACGCGACTTCGGAACCATTTCCAACCATTTCACATCCAACAGACGTAGCACAGTCAACTGCTTTGCTAGCATTGGTTTGTAAAATTTAATGTAGTGCTCGACATGTAATTATTTTTATCTTACGCGATCCGTCTTCGATCTACAACTTTGCCCTTAGTCTGATCACATTCAGGCGGTATAGGTTGGCTTGCATAAATCCATCTAGCTTCTTCTTCGAATGTTAGTACTGGAGAGCAACTGATATCCATAAACAATCGAATTAAAGTTAGAAATCTTACAACAGATTATTCGGCTTCTTTAGATGAATGAACCAAATTGTCGGTATTATTCCTTCGCCAAATTTGTCAACAATTACTTGACAACGAGACAATTTTTAGCCGTCTGGCTCCTATTCATTACTAAATGTATTCTTAAAGGTGGTCATTGAGCTGTGTGCTCGGTCCTCGTCTTATTTTTTCCGGGGTAATCCTTTGTAAGATCCTAGTTCGCTGAGCGTTTAATGCTAAGGGTCACATTAGTTCCCTCCCAGTGTAGCATTTGACATTCTATCCAGAAATTTTTCGAGGTCCATGTAATCTGGGAAATACTCAAGTGAGCTGACCAATTCCATTTCTACATTCAGCATTGTACGGAATCTTAAATAATTGACACTTGAAATAGGGCTGTCTCGAGCCTTTGTCATTCGCGAAGTCTATATCCCTCTAATTTTATCTGGTTATTTAGTGTATGTGCTACACAGTGTTCGTAAAGGAATATTTTTATTCACGCGTCAACATATGTCTGCAGGATTTATTTACATACTACGTATAATTTAAGTCGCAATATGTAGGCTTGCTTCGACGAATATTCCCATATACTAGTGATTTTTACTAACATTGTTTAGATGGGGTCAAAAAACAAAGCAAATAAGTTTTACTGCTCGAAACCGCCAAATACTATGTATGCTTCTCGAAAGAGGTCAATGACAGCGGTGATTGCGTCTCGTGTCGTCCGAAGATTTAGCAGTGATGACTCCGGTCCACCGAGTTGGTAAAGCAACCGTATCTTGAGGGTCTTCGTAATAAGGTCACTCTCCGGAAAGATACCAAGCTTGTGTCGACGTTAAATCATCGTTGTATCCGCGTCTAGCCAGATAAGCTGTTCTGACGCTTTGAAGGCGACCACATGGGTGACAATTGTGCTTTCATTCTTAGTTGTCTTGGTGCAGGTGGAGCAAAAATGTTATATGTTAATTCGGGGATCTTAGCCATTCCAGCTACATATTTCGCTGATGGTCGCCTGACGCAAGATCGATATAATTACATAAGGTATCCTCTACGAAAGCAATGGATTATATTTAGAATTTTCTTCAATTGTTTTCATCCTGACTGTGTTGACCGGTTTACGCTTAAGGTCCGGTTTGTGACTCTTTTCCATGTGGCTTTTCCACTGGCGATTGGCCTTCCAGTGCATCTTCGGTCGTTGGCTTAATCTTGGCTTGATTTTAACCTCTTCATCTTTCTAGGATTTGCGGTGCTATTCCGCGTTAGCTCAAGATCCGGGTACGATCACCGTTGTTGTAGAGTGAAGTTTCATACTGTGTGATGAGACCCCAAACCTCTCACTGTTATGGACTGCCTACTGTCAGAGGAGGCGCGCTAACGCCGCGTATGGACGTTGACTCACGTTTTGTACCCGTCGGCTAGTGGGTCGCAATTCTTGGGAGACTTGAGGTGGGGATACACATGTCAACTTCGAATGAAAAATACCTGTGGTCGAGCAAATATGCTGTACTTTGTGGGCTAATAGGTGGTCAATCGATCGATTTAGTCGATAGTGAAATTAAAAGCAAATTATTTGGGGAAAATTTTGCTTCTGAACTTTTCACTCGTTAATTAAGGGTTTATAACTACCTGGACGATATTTCAAGTCCCTAACTACAGGGCCGAGGAGACCGGATTTGATACCGGATCTCTAAGGCGGTGTAACTTAAGACGAAATCGCAGGACCAACACTTGCTGGATTTCTGTCTGCATTTGGTCTTGCGTTGCGACTGTCTTGAGCATAAGGTCAAATTATATCCTTCCTTAAAATGGGCGAACAGCCCTAAACCGTTTGTTTAAGCTCGACGAGTACTTGCCACGTGGACAGTACATTGAGATATTTAAAGTAATTCGATCCTCCAAGATTTTTACTTTATCCTTTCCTTAAGCTCTGACTCCTTATTTTGACTGACCAGGTGTCATGTGACCTTGTGGGACCGAGGCCTATCGATGAGGAAACAAGTCCACCAAGAATGGATCGAGGTCAACAATGAGGCACCCGGCCTTCCGATTAGGGATAGTAATCGACTCTTTTTCGCGATGTTTAACCTACACTGGACATGATATCCCTTTGTTGGATCCTACTTCTCTTTTAAGGGTCCCTTTACTTGCGTAAATTCAATTTCATGCGGCACCCTTCTTTTGGTGTGCAGGCCTTTGTTTACCTAATCCGTTGGCATCCACATCCGTTACTTTCGAAGAGCACTTATTCCCCAACCGGCATACGCATCTGAACCGAAAGAGCTGGACCGAATTACGATCGCGTGCATCTTTGCGGAGGCGATCTCGTCGAAAAAACCGTTCATTCTCCTCCTAGTTGAAGATAGAGCCTACGACTTGTGATGGCCACGGGAACCACGGACGCATATGGCCTCCATTGTGGTTATGAGCCAGGCCGAAAGAAGCAAGTCCAGCATGAATAGTAGGGGGCAATGCTTAGTCAAATTCTTATAGAAAATAAAATTGTCCAAGGGCGTTTACCCAATACTCGGATAAAATGGCCGACGGCCTAACGATGGACGCCTATACAAGCCTGAGCGTTGGCATGACTTAAACAATAAACACATGTCCTTACCCCCGGTAAATTGAACTGTTTTATTTATGATTGAGCTAGGTTTTTAGGAGAAGCCGCACCGGCAACATGGGTTGCTGCTGTCTTACTGGAGGAAAGTGAATAGCGCGTCTGGAGAAGTGGCGATATTTGTATACCCCGGGGTCGAGGACTTCTCTAAATTCAAACAACGTGAAAACCCAACAAACAGGTGTCTTGCTGTCAATATTGGCGTCTATTTTCTAGTGAGTATAATCATTTAAGCTCCACGCGGAGCTAATGTTCTTTTTAAGCCGCAGCGGTAGCGGTTGAGCCAACATCAATTATTGTAACTGTCAATTTTAGTAGCGCGCGAATGTTTAGTCCTGGATCCATTCGGCAGAGAAAGATCGGAAAGAAGGGAGAGCGGAGAACTACATGTCATACTATCGAGCATTCTGAAGAAGATGCGTATCTTTATGCAACAGTGTGGTGATCGAATCAGATGTCGCTGATCCAATTTCCATTTGTACTTGCTAAAGATCAGAAGCGGCAATTTTAATTGACAGATTTAACGTGTCGTAGTCCTGAATGTCCGCATGTACGATAAGTTTTGTTGGAGAACCAACAGTGCCTTCTGATCATCAGCTCGGACACTTTCAGTTTCGATACATCTTAGTGCGTCGCAATACTGGGCAGAGACAAAGACGTCGGGTCATTAAAAACCTTTGGTTTATCCTTATAGACTTGTTTTAGAGTTACTAGATGCACTCAGCACTGCGAAAGTAGGCAATGACGTCCTGTCTTCTACTTGGGATAGCATAGCCAAGAAGTGAATACGCCATATCCGGCGAGTACGCAACAGCTCGCAAAAATAGAATATCCTTGTATTTCGCTGGGTCCGTGCGCAGGGTAACGCTTACCTTTGGCGCGCACAGACCAAACAGATCATGATCGAAGAAATTCAAGAAGAGGCTTTAATTTACGTGAGACAACGACTGTATCTTACTATGGACCAACTATGATGAAAATTGAAGAGGGTGTTTAATCACCAACGCTACCAAGCGATGAGTACATTTTGACATCTTAATAAAGATCCATTAGAAAAGTACTAGTCAATTGCAGATCATTTCGCGATGGTTTAACATCACGTTTTAGGGGTAGTCCATAGTATAATTCTGTTTGATCATCGTTGTTGCGCTTTTGACGTCTTTGTTCATATCCCAACGTCTAGGGCGCGTCTTAACTTCGAACGACGAACGCCTGTTTACGCAAATTTGCTACCTAGATTTACTCTTGTTGCAAAATTGCGTATAGCAGCTGCTCGTTCTCCAAACTTGAGACGTGCCCTAGCCGTTGAGATATGGACAAAGACGTCGAAAGGATTTAATCTAGTATCCTAACTATTTAACCATGTGCAAAGCGGCATGTAAAGATGTCCCGAACAACATTTTAAAGAAAATAATACGTTATTTCTATTTTCTGCATTGACAGTCATGAAAAATCAGCTGCTTCGAGTCGGCAAGCCGCCTGTATTATCTCAAATGGACAATCATCCTGCTTCGTAATAAAGACATTGACGACTGGATACTAACCTGTTACAGAACACGATCTTGCCAGATAACTGGTAAGACATTGTGTTTCCAGAACACAAGGCTTTCTGGTCCCGAAGTCACGTACTTATGGCAAGAGAAAGCGCGAGTAATCAAACAGGACTCGGAAGCTCTGTTAGAGAAAAAAGAACTGTATTTAATACAGAAAAGTTTCTTTGTATACCATCTCTTGTCTTGGTCTAACTATCTTAAACTACAATCTCTTATTTATAATTCTTGCTCACCACTCCTTGCGCGCGTCCAGAAGCGATTGGTGGTTAACTTGGTTGATGTACCGTATACGTCAGCCAATAAGTCGAGCACCCAAGAATATTGCCGCCTTGTTTGATATTCGGCCAACTCCACCTCTTCTAGAGTGATGTGGATTGAATATTATCGAAATAGATAATATTCAAAAAAATGATACATTCGTACAAATTTACATGTAACGGTCTTACCCCGTTACATCGACCTTCCCCTATTCTTATAAATCAGTCACTACAGTGAGTAAATTAATAGGTTGGTGCAATTGTGACCACCTCGAATCGCTTTGTGGGAAAGGGAGCACGTGTCAATTTTGACTTTTTCTTCCAACTTTTAGCGCATGACGAGTTTGTCCATGCTGTGGTGTAGCGAATTGACAAACGAGGTGTTCCATACTCCAACTTACAATATACCACAATGAGCTGTGCGAACAAGGCCACCACTAATTCCTTTGTACGGATGCGTACAACCGGATAGAAAGCAACTCAGGACTCAGCAGCGGGCGTTTCATCGCCTGATGCTGCTAATAAGCAGCCTGCAAAACCCAATGTTACCGTTTCACGCGGTCATCTACATGCAGCTTCTTCATCCGCAGCTTCTGCTGCGGGTGGTGGTCTCATGGACGTCGATACCGAAATAGAGGTTGTCTATTTGGGCGAGTAGAACCCCCCGTCCGACTCGATGTTGCTCGCAAATCCCGGTCGTGAAGCTGTGGGTGCGGATACGGCGACTGCTGTGCCTCGTAGTAACCTCGATAAAACTCTGCGTAACGAAATGTTTGGCTCAACCGGCGAGTCTAAGTACTCGTCGCGAAGATCGAACCAATCACGCTCGAATTAATTTGATGCGAGTGCGCATCATGAGGACGTTAGTCTTCGTAATAATGTCGATAACGATCTACGAAATGCATCGTATCCGTAGCAATCGGAGCGATTGCGGCGATCGTAGTCCCCTTTCTTTTTGTCGGCACTGCGCAAGAGGAGCTGGACCGTAACGCGTTGCGACCTGCTCTCGAAAACAAGCCATGGGTGCCTTCCGTGAGCGAGCTGAGAGGGTGGTGGGCGTTTATAACTGGGCGTTGTCGAATCCCATTCTTTCACTCGTCAAGGATCCATGGTCTTGACCTTAGTGCAAATCATTATCGCACTGAGCATGACTTCTACATCTATGTCTTCTTTAGACATCAATGGTACCACGGCAACCGAAAGAGAGACGAGCTCTCTTTCGTGCAGGCGTGAAAATTCGTTCATCGGCAACATCGAGAATGTGGGCCCAAGTTTGGGCTGAAAAAACTCGATATAGCTCGCAACAGGTTTGAATAGAAGTCGCCAACCGGTGCTCGGTACAAATTGCACCGATTGTCTTGAGGGGCAGGTTTACATTGCCTCTACGTGGGTAGAGAAATTTCATAGTTGTATTGACAACCCTGTTCACGCTCCTAGGGACGCCTTCCTCCCTAATAAACCGTACTGGAGGGCGCGTATCTCGTCCTAGATGCGTCAAGGGATTTATAACCTACAATATCTTTACGAACACGGCGGTCGTTCGTACGACGATGGTCATCCATCGTTGGGTGTGTCTTGACGTAGTTCTCGACGAGACCAAGCCACATCCAACATCAGCTGATAACGGGGCTCCCCGCTGTTACTACGAGGGTGGATACCCTGCTACTGGACAAGGTAACAAGTCCTTCATCCTGAATCTTCACGGTGGTTCAACATACGCTCCACCAGGAAGCGTTGACCACCGTGGGAGTCAATCAAAGGATGAGGTGGAGAACGGAAAACCTATCTCCAAGTAATTCTGCTCACCATCACGACCTGAAGGAGATGGATCACGCAATTGTTTGAGTTGCTCGAAGATTTAGATGCACAAGCGGGACAGGCTTTACGCTCGGACCGACCACTGTGCGGCAGCACCGCACGGATCGCGAAGCCGAGCGTGCGAAGGACCGTGATGAGTGCGCGGTCGCGCAACTGCAGGTCGAGTGCGATATCCGCTCCCTCGTTAAGGAGCTGGGGACGGCACGCATGGAGATCTATCGGATGAACGGAATGATCTCTTCATTACGCATCGTGACTGATCGTCTGGAGCGCGAACGAAAGATTATGACGGAGGTTCTTGAACGTGGGAGATATCTTTAACGTCGGAAAAAAATCTCGTACTGACAGTACGGACGGAGACGTCCCACGTAAACCGTAGGATTTGTACGCATCCTCTGTGGCAGTTTGATCGTGTATGCAGTGCCTTGTCGGCGCAGCACACGAAAGGGGCCTAAGTACATGGACAGTATTTTACTGCTGCCCACATTGTCACCACATGTCTAAGTAGGTTCACCGTAGATTGTAGGACTAAGTCATCATCAACAAATGAATGTATATTTGCCCTTCCATTCTTGTCAAAGTTCTGTTTCGGCCGGTCCACCGCGTAAGCGATGGCAATCTGTACAAAAAGGACCAGCGCTCTACAATTCTGCATCAATTTTTCTGCTGACTCGGCATTGTTTTGTTGAGTTAGCTCTGTTCGAACTGCAGAAAGAGTCCTTCCCATCTTTCTGTTTATCGGCGAGGATGACGACATCCTCGCTGGAAGAGTCGTTGGCGATGCTGAAAATACCAGTATCGTCATCACCATCTGTATCAATAATAGAATCATCGCTATTATTGAGGGGATTTTCTTCATCGATTTCGGCTTGATCGACATCGGCATCATACGTGGCGACGTTTGAGTCGGCACGTGATGAGCAAGAGGCAGAACGATTTTTGCTCGAGCGAGGTCCTCCCCCTGACCAATATTTACACTCTAAAAAGGTGGGCAGACGTGGATGGCTCACGGCATCCACGAAGAATAATCAGTACTGTGTTGAAGTATGCACCGAATTATTGATTGCGAATTCCTAAATCGGGAGGAATTCACTCCAACTCGAGAACGAGTGGACGTAATCTCGAAGGAACTCTTTGAGGACGCGGTTGGCACGTTCCAACTGAGCATCTGTGTGGGACGGTCTGATATTGACAACTCAAAACACTTTTCGAGAAATTTGAAAACGAATTGCAAAGACTCCTCCATCCACCAAGGGTCACGGTCAAACACGATTATACAAAGTACCAGTATCGGCGAAACATCGTGTCGATATCGACACGATCACAGCCTTGTGCCTTGATCATCTCGGAACCAGCAACACGATGCATCATCGTGATTAAGCGGTCAACGAACACACGAATACTGTTATTCTTGTGAGCGTCTTTGGGGGAACCCGGAGACGAAGTACATTGAAACGGACTGTCAGAACTCTGCCGGGACAGGTAGAGGCTGCAAGGGTGCACGGGATGGATGACTGGGCTTCACCCGTTGACAAACGTCGCAAGCACGAATGTACTTGCGGAAACAATGATGCTGTCGGGGCCAGTAAAAGTCACGACTTACCGTCAGGTAAGTCTCTTCACGACTACGATGGCCACCTGATGGGTTATCGTCACACTCATACAAGATGCGGAAGCACAAATCGTTATGAATTGGGACGACAACACGATGCGTGTTGCCGGCAACGGCTGTGTAATAGAGCAGCCCGTTGCGTGTTGTGTAACGATCTCAAGCGAATTGGTACAAATCCGGGAAATCTTTTAAGGGTTTACGAGATGGATCACCAGATGATGCATTAAGCGCAGAAAACGTTTATCTCTGCGTAGGCCTTTCTTGCGTCGCCAATTAAGGTTGACGACGGGACACTGAACGTAAGTGTCGCAACATTGGGCTTATCTTCACTGTTGGATTGCACGCCCAACTCGAATTCGGGTCGGCGCGATAGGGCGTCAGCGACGACGTTCAATCATCCTATTTTATACACGACGGATAACTTATACTCCGCAAAGACAGACAACCACTTCGCCACTATTTGCAACCGGTGTGAAATTTTTATGGCCGTGCGTAGTTACGCATGGTCCGTATAGACGATGAACAGGCTATCTACGAAGAGATAGAAACGAGATTTATTCAGTGCGTACTTCATGGCAAGGAGTACCTTTTAATATACGAAGTAATTACGCTCAGATGCTTGCAGCTGATAAGATTGATAGCAGATGACGCACTCGGCACCACCTATATCAATTTGCGTCAGTGCACAGCCGATTTCAAAAAATCGCTGGCGTTAAGATCACATCGAACGGTCTGTCCTGATCTGCAATCGTCAGAATGAGCGATTTTGTCACGCTCTGCGTAACACCTCAAATCGAACGCTGACAGGCAGCGTATCATGACCACTCCTTATTAATATTGAGTAAATAAGTAAGATGAACACATATCGCGGCTTAGTTGCGCAAGTACTTGTGCAAGTATGCCGCGAGCCTAGGGACCTTACAAAGTCCCTTAATATCGACTGGCACTGGCCAGTCGGTGAGAGCCTTGATATCTTCGGGATATGAGTGTACGCCGTGTTTACCCGCAATGCCCCCAAGAAGTGTTTTCTCGCTAGCAACGAATATACACTTCTTGAGGTCGGCCTACAACTTATGCTTACGCATTAGTTGAAGAACCCGGCAAGCGTGTGTTTTGTAAGCTTCTACATCTGACTTTCCGTCCATAGCCCGGCTATGGACGAACGCATAGTCATCTGACTCGGTGCGAAATCCCGCACCGGTCTCAGCAGATTTGTCACACAATTGTTAAGAGGACCAGGGCGTTACTCTGTGCCGGTGTGGTGGCGTCAACGTCACGAAATCGCTTGTGTGAGGGTCGACCTTCCACTTTCCCAGACTTACCGACTCACGGAGGGGGTACTCCGATCCGTGCCTTGCAGTATAGCCTTGTGCTCGCCTTAAGTTCCTGTCGGATAAACTGGATTGAGCTTTTTATAATGGCCTTGGGACATGTCGAGCTCGCTTATAGTTTGAGGTTGATAGTTTGCATTCGGTGCTGAAATCTTCACACCACGAACAGGGTTCTGCGATATTAGTCTTGAGTCGCGTCGATCACGATTTTGAGACGTCGCGATCTTGATCTTGGATCGCACCGATCTTGATGTGTCTTTGGATCGGGGTTTCGCTATGTGAAAATCTTCAGTCAGCAAATGATAGTCTTGTTTTTTATATACGGTATGATCTGGTCTTGGGATCTGCCGATCCTGTCTGGAGTACGCAGCTTGACCCAGATAGAATTCCCGTTTCGATAAACTAACACGTACCGATCGATCCTGTAGGTCTGTTCGATCTTGCTCGGTATTATCTTGAACTCCTTGTCCAGATCTTCTACCCACTTGAGCCGTCTAGCGATCTTGTGTCCAGTCTTTTTCCGTAGTTGCTGCTACCCTAGCAACTGAGTTAAGTGTGAGTGCTTGATCGATCCGGACCAAATTGTCTGGGATCTCTCTTCTCGACTTTGGCCTACAAATCAAGATCGGTCCTCAATAACCTTGAAACACGCGTGTCTTTAGTCGCCGAGTAAGCCAAACAACCTCTCCCGGAAAAGAAGGGGGGCGCGCGTCGTGAGCTGAAGAAGTAGAGTTCAAGTTTGTTTATTTACTAACCAAACTACTAGCCAACCTATCTTTACACCTATTCATAACCGTAGGTCATTCTCCAAACCGGTAAAACCTTTATGCCGGATCGTCCATTTGAACACGCGTCTAAATTCCGTGACTTGTACTTCAATGATAGCGCCAGTATCCCAGGTATCGTACCCAAGCACCAAAATAGCTTAAATCTCAAATTTAGTACCAAATACTCATTCTTAGCGCCACAGTTCCAATATATGATCCAAAATGCCAAATGTATTCAAAATCGATTTGCGACGTCGATTCAACCAAATTCCACTGGCCCTTCTGGTCTGAACCTTTTAAGACATCACTCAGGAATCTCTATTGAGTATATTTCTCATGATCCGGAAGTCTCATCAGCGATATATCTATAATCAACAGGAAACATGACCTATCTGATGCCCAATTCGAGTTTGTTGAGGATAGACATGATATAATTCAGCAGTAGATGTTCTTCTGTTCATTTCACGTGCTTCGATAACATCCTTCATGGTTTATCTAATAAACGAGACCATTTACACGTCTTGAAATATCTCCCTGGACTTCCATATATATTCACACTTCCAGATCGAGCTATAATTAATCAAAATCAGTACTCCCATTATGGGACCAATAAAGCATATCACTGATCTGCAGGATGTTGCACCTTCGTTACAGAATCACATCGTATCCCCTGGTCCAAGATGCATCTTTCTCAGAGTAATTCTGCCACGGTATCCACGATCGCTGCCGATACCGGTCAATATGACGTTCCACACGTTCGTAAATCATGAGACGTTCGCTTGTACATTTGGGACCCAGTGTTCACCTGAATAAACATAAACATTTATGTCCTTGACCAACCTTCAGGTGTGTCGCTTTACTTCACCCCTTCCCTTGTCCCAGATCGCACCCTCAAAATAATCCCTTTCTACGCCTCGCCTCAGATCGTTCCATGGAAATTATCCCTTTCTACGCCTCGTCTACGATCGTTCCATTTTCATCATTCTGGCGATAGTTGGATCGGATCACTGATCCCCGTTTGGATCATCTTGTATCTCCTATTGGATCGCTCGATCACTTGGTATCATTTCCTTCAGTAAGTGACGTCTTAACTGGGTGGTCACCGTCCCACGTTCCAAAATTTTGATTAGTGACTTTACCACACCTGTGGCTACACTAGATTATCAAAGATCATACTGCTGGGGGTTCTCACTGCTGCGCACGGGATGTCCCGTTCACGCATTATGATCAGATACATTCTATCTATCAGATCATGGAAAAAAAAGATGGTACTCTTTGACATGCCATCTATGATTACGTCCTTCCTTGGTTGAACTTCTGATCCGGTACCGTTGCAGCATTCAACTTGTTGAATGCGTGCACTATACGCCATCCTCCTGTGGCTTTTTGCACACAGAACGTCGGAGAGATGTGAAAGGAAGTCGATTTCCTCACATGGCCCGCTGAAAAGTGATCGGCAAAGACTTCGTCGATCGCTAGCACCTTTTCACGAGGCAGTGGCCACTGCTTCATGACACAGTACTTCAAGCCCGGTTTGAGCTCGATCTCGTGTCGAGTGCCTTTGTCTTTAGGCGTCTCGAAAGGTACAGATTCAGGGAACACATCCCTGAATTCGATCAAATCCTTATACAAAGGATTTGCCTGAAGTGACTCCCAGGATTGCGACGTGTATCGCTCAATACGAGTCTTCTCATCGAGGACACTTTCGTCCATCGATGAGCTGCTGAGAACCCATTCGTTCTCAGCAAATACTGTGGCCGACCGAATATCGGTCACATGCTCCGCTTTGTGACGAGTATGCAGATTAGCTCGGCTTTGCTACTACGCAGGTCAGGCAAGAATCGGTTCGGTTCTAGCGTTGGCAATTGAGTTATCGCCGAACTTAACTTTGCAGGCACAATCAGATCAAGCGTATAAGCGCCTACGCTTGATCTGTCATCGACCAAGACTTTCAACGCATCAGCTATTTCCTGGAAGCTTCTTTCCACAGGATGCTGAAGGCCTAATCCTTCAGTAAGCGACTCTTGAGGAATGACTTCCTTAAGTACGTAAGGACTTACTCCCTCGACATCTTCTGACTGTGGCTGTGCAACCACAGTCAGATACAGGCCCTCTACGGTCGGCTCTCCAGTCGACCTAGGATGGCCGTGTTGCCCTTTGGCGACAACAGGGTTTTTACCTTCAACGTGTAGTGGATACCTACAACACGTTTCGCAATCGTTGTCGATGCGCCTGTGGAAAGGCGCACCGTCATCCTCGATGGAGGGACGGCGCGCTTAAGGACTTGAGACTACGACTCTCAAATGACGGGCGACGAACAAAGTTGTTCGACGACCCACAGTCAAAGTGAGCACGAATTGGCAAATCTTTTGTCGCTACCAACTTTTAGTTGATGAGTGATATCTCATCACCAGGTACAGAGACACACAAAGATTGTGTATCTGGAGCAACTTATCGTCAAGAGATTTTCAAATTTTCTTGAGGGTGCTGAATGAGCAGGGCGCTCCACCCCTACTGACCTTGAGCACTTATTTGATGGTCAGCTTAGCTGCTGCGGTTTCGCAACAGCGTTGGAGTTACGCCCATTGCCATAATGGCAAAGAACCGATTATTTTCCTCAGTAGGGTCTAGTACTGGGCGTGGCGCACTACAATCATAAGCATATTGTCCCAACTTCTTGCAGCGATTGCACTTCTTCAATCGCTTGTTGTTTGAAGAGAGACGTCTCTTGCTCTCAATATAACGGAGGTCCATTAGTTCTAAAATTCTAGTCTCTTGTCATCTTGGCGGGTGATACGAGCTCGAGCTAGCATGAGCCTGTCTCATGCCATAGTCTTTCTGCTTAGCAGCTGAGATAGATTCTTCAAGCGTATTCAACTAAAAGCGTTACAGGTGTTTCCTGACGGATTATTCTGCGAGCCGTTGTATGAACACAGTATTCAACATGTGTTCATCTACCGGGTTTGCAGTTATACTACTCGCAAAGGGGTCGTATATGCTAAGCGTATGCGTGCACATCACGCGTACCTTGTTTGAGTTTCAGGAGCTCTGATCGAGCCCTGAACTTAGCTCTTGGCGGCTCAAACAATCATATGAGCCGGATGTTAAAGGGGTCTAGCGACCTAAACACATTTGGGTCGCTACTCTCGAGTCCCAGGGACCAAGTTTTGGCACGCCCTGCCAAGTGAGTCTGAGCAAATGTGAGTTTCGTCTCCTCATCGTCGATGCGACGTGCCCTTAAGGCTCTGTCGAGTTCCACGAACCAGAACAACAAGGAATCTTCCTCGACTCCCGTTTACTTAAAGATTGGTATATTTAGGGTTTCAGGAGAACGCGTTTGTGTCGTCCCACCCACAGCAGCATTGAATTGCTTCTGTCTCAACAGCTCTATCTGTTGAGCACTGAGTTCGCTATAATTGCTCGGCCTGTTGATAACTTTGCTGGTACAGCAAGTCTACTTTATTCGCTTTAGGCGACATGTCCAAATTGAATGAACCTGTATATATCGGCATGTTGTTAGTCTCTGTCAATAGACTCCAACATGGCGCTAATGGTGGTTCTCCTACGGTCTAACTCGTACGTTTTACCGGACTCCGTTCAATGTCATTCAAATTGATAAAGTCTTTACGAGTGGCGTGAAAATGTTCGTTTCATCTACCATGTTTATGTTATATGAGGTGGTCGTGATCGCTAAACAAATCACACAGTGCTATTAGGTGTAGCGAGGATTAACCATACCAGATAACTGGTAAGACCTTGTGTTAAAATTACACAAGGCTGCGTGGTCCCGAAGTCACGTACTTCTGTCGTGAGGAAGCGCCAGGAAGTTAATAGAACTCGGAAGATCTGTTAGAGAAAAAAGAACTTTATTCAATACAGAAAAGTTTCTTTGTATACCATCTCTTGTCTTGGTCTAACTTTATTAAACTACAATCTCCTATTTATAATTTTTTGCTCACCACTCCTTGCGCGCGTCCAGAAGCGATTGGTGGTTAACTTGGTTGATGTACCGTATACGTCAGCCAATAAGTCGAGCACCCAAGAATATTGCCGCCTTGGTTGATATTCGGCCAACTCCACCTCTTCTCGAGTGATGTGGATTGAATATTATCGAAATAGATAATATTCAAAAAATGATACATTCGTATCAATTTACATGTAATGGGCCCACCCCGTTACATTACCGACCTATATCCTTTCTTGAAAATCGATCACGAAATTTTTTGAAAGATGTGACTATACGAGTGCAAGAATTTTAAAGTACACTAAGTCCTTACAAAAAGGCTTTGCTCATGGACGTCAGCTGAGCGAAACAGTTATAATGTCGATGGCGGTCTTGAATACGGCATAACCTGAGACAGCAGTTGCATAGATGCAGAGTAGAGCTATCATATAAATCGATTCTCATATGGTGTATGAGACGGCTGACAGATATTGTTTTATCACTAGCGCTTCAACAATTAGTTTTCTCAGAGGCGTTTGTGTAACGGGGCAGCCCGTTACATGAAAGTGTCACTTAAAGGAAAGTGACAATAA
>CANTFL010001069.1:0-81867 GCA_947650285.1 Hyaloperonospora brassicae | reverse complement strand
CACCACCGATAAAAGCTACTAATGCTTACAAAGAATAGCAAACAAGAAGTTAGCATTCATCCATAAAAATTATAAGTGTTCGAGTGAGATTGCATCCATACTTGTTTTAAGAAACCTATGTTATTTACATATAAGTGTCACCATTGTTAGCGCTCTGTTTTTCATGATATCGCTCCGTCCCCGCGTGTAGGAAAACAGTTTCGGTCTCTAAATATATACTGTCATCAGTGTAGATTGCTTATAATCGTTATCAGTATAATTCCTGACGTAATCTGATGTATGGCTACCACTTAATCATTTATCGGCCAAGAATGAGAGCTTCACTTTTGCGTCTGCATCGCAAAGAAACATTTAATTTGCCCTTTGCTTCAGGGTATCTGATCACTGTTATTGGCGCTTAGCTCTATAGCTCTATCTGCTGCATTTGACAAAAAAATCCGTTTATATCAGTTACGATAATTTAACAATGACCTACTAAGTTTAGAAAACAAAATTCAATAGATGACCCATAGCAGTTAAAATCTTGGTTTTCCAACAACTGCCCTTCTTATCAATATTAATGCAATCCGGTAAATGAAGTTGGGTGAATACTGATCAGCCTGATTTGTTATCGCCTAATAATTTATACTTGCCATGGCAAGAAGACAAGAGCATCTAGAGCACGTATATCTAGACTCATCAAGTTGATGCCAGCTCATTACAAGCATCGATACCTGCTCACTCACGACAACTTGAACTTACTGATAAGATGCACATTATAGCAACGTCTTCCCAGCTGCTTGGGCTGTTACTAACTTGAGTATATTGTGTTAAAAATAGAAGTACAAATCATGTTTATGCCTCGTGTATAAAGGGATCCCGACGCGAATCGTCCCCGAAAGGGCATGATCAGTATCTAGACAATCTACTAGTGCGACTATTCATACAATTACCTACCCGCAAGCCATATCGATGTTAGGATATTGTGCTAGAGGAGGTGGCTGTGGGCAACACTGTTATTTATGGAGCGACTACAACCAAACGGAGTGTGTGCTCTGCTACATCAACGCTACTGGTTGCCAATAGATCACGCTATGGTGCAATACTTGATCTGTCACCCACCGAAGTTACCGACACACACAGATCCTCCTGATGCGTACAAAGCCAGAGCTTCGACAGTTCAGTCGACCTGGTGTCATCAATTGTCGTACGTTTAAAGCATAGCGCTCTCACAAGATCCAACAATACCATTCGCTGTATTTTAAGAATCTCGCGGAAGCGAATGAACTTAGCACGACTTATCGGCTCCGTCAATGTACCCGCATGAAATAAGCTTGTCGAACAGTTGTTGATATCTATGAAACCGCTATGTGCAAGGCCTAGAATACAGTAATACTTGACATCGATATGTTGATATCTCGTTGATAGAGCCTTGCTCTCGCTTAGGCAAATCAAATCTTTATTGTAGTTTTTCAGCGAGAAACTTCCACATCTCGCTTCGATCTTCGCGAGTAATCCTTTATTCCCGATACACTTTTAAGACCCGTCTACATGCGACGTACGCGGACCTTGGCAATGATAGAATCACGGCCTGGATAGCATTTTTATCTCAAGCACACCGGGTTGCCAGTGTAAAAGATATCATGTCTCGTCGTTGACCGCCGGCTTCATTCGACACTAAATGAAGCTTTGCAGTAGACAAATATACGGTGTCACCACGAAATATGGGCGGAGCGCGATTTCGAATGTGTTTCCATGGTAGATCGACACTCTGTAGATCCTTGCTGGTAGCGTGGATCTTGGCTGCTCCATATCCCGTGCAATGATGCAGATCAAATTGCCCAAGGTCGGGTGCATACTACTGGCTCCAATGACTGATCGAGGCTCGGCGTCTTCTACGATCACGTCATCCTTTGCAAGGCTATCAACAAAGAGATCGTCTATCGACTTCTTGTATCGTCGACTGACATCGGCGCCAATATCATAAATTAGCTCGCCAGCATACTTTCGCTGGTGCAGTTGCGCTTGTCATGTTTTGCTTACACTGACACTTTTGCGCCTACATCGCAATTTACGTTTCGTCTCGACTTTGGTGTTTCATTACATGCTCTGACTTGTCAACCAATTCGAAGTACGATGAAAATCCTGAAGAATCGTTTGCTTAGACGGGTGCGACAGTGACCCGGTCGCCGTGTTTTTCAACCAACATAGAGAGATAAAGCTTCTTACCCTCCGTAAAATTTTACTGCCCAACAAGTTGCGAAGACAATGCACCATGACCGAAACGCCTGTTATGACGCGTGTTGAGATTTGTTTAGACGCCATGTCTCATTATCACTGCCGATGTATCCTTCGTTTGACTAGAGATATATCTAGTCGTGCCGGTCATTTTTTCGAAATGCGCACATTACATCGAGTTGCAGTATTTGCCCATTCTTTGTGAGAAAAACAATTTTCATTACACTAGCCATTATTTTTGAGAGCGACGGACACGTGAGGAAGCAAGCACTGTTGGGTATCTCAAAACGGGACTTGGGGGACTGACCGTCACATTTAGTCATCGCCAGGTCTCTGAAAAAATCATTTTACATCTTACAGACTCTCATCCGAGTGCGTCTCGTATATGAGACCCACTTGGTCTTCACCACCTTACATGAACCTGAAAGTCTGACCTCAATGAAGGTTTCATTGCGCTTGGAATTCATAGCATGCATGAAAATGCTGCTTGCTACTCATCACTGATAGTGATGTCGAGCTCCACATTAGATTCAGCGGGTCGTTTTTCTCGTAATGTGGTATGTTGACCGATTGTGCTACCGTGCTACACGGTTTTCATCAAATGCCAGTCGTTTAATAGTTGATCGTGCTACGCGCCCAGAGTGAAGAGGGTCTGCTTCTGCATCTTCCGTTCACTCATATTTTCCCTCTGGTTGTTGCAATTCCATCGCGTTTTCCCTGGTTGGTCCTCGCAGTGGCTAAAAGACTGCAGTGCCGTCGTGCCAGCAGGTATGTCGTCCCAATACTGGCGCTTGTTGCGAACGTGCAAAGACAGGCGTGCGAGGCTTCTTGACGAAACACAGACTTCTACTGTATGTCTGGTTCCAGAGACCATTATCTTTAACAACATGAAACCAACGCGTGACTTCGGCAGTGCAAAATGGAAAGTGAATTACTATCTTAGCTATCTTTGTCAAGCATACTCACATTTGATTGAATACAAATATGCATACAATCTGGCTTCGAAAACAAAGTTCCAGAAGATCACACAACTGCAGCGTTGGTGCCACAATCTTCCAATGTTGTTGCAGTTGATATTCTTCCGCCAGTTGAACACGCATCTTCCCAACATGCGACCTCCCACCTCAAATGCAATACATCGTCGCTCGTGTGACAGCTGTGTCACCTGTAGCACTTTCCCTCAACAAGAGGGCTGAATGACACCACTGAGATCACAAAGGTGGGTAAGCTGCGGAGTCGGAAGAGCCTTGGTAAGATAGTCAGCATGCTGATCCTCGGAAGGTACGTGCTACGAGTTGTATGTTGCCCTTTCCACATGATCACTGACGAAGTAGCGCGAAGATCAATATGTTTGGCACGAGGCGTGTACCTTATATTCGACGCCATACCAATCGCGAGTTGTTATCCATTGATTTTAAATGCACCGTCGGAATGAAGTCCTAGTTCCTCCAGTAGATACTGAAGCCACAAAACCTCTTGCGTAGCCAAGGCCAATCCTATGTATTCGGTGTCCGCCGATGAGCGTTGCTACCGGAGACTAGCGCCTGGTTCAATAGATCACAGGACCACCACCATGAATAAGCAACACACCAGAAGTCGACCGGCGGGTACGTTTGTCTCTACCCCGATTCGCGTCACGGTATGACCGCAAATCAATTGATGTTTTCGGTTGAGCTGGAGATTCGAATCCCATGGATTTGTGTACTATTTGTTTGCACAACACCCGCTTCGTTGCACGCCCATGCATTGCACGTGGGCAGTCAAGATAGTGCAATAAAATCTACGTTGAATCTGCTATGTCGCGTCTTGTTGCGTTGGCAACAAAGAGAAGAGATCCCACAAGACCACGATACTTTGTCTTATCATCTGTCACTTTGTTTCATCGCCTGTAGCTAAATATTGACCAAACACTGATGAATTTCGCACAGCGTGTGCGTCATCACATCAAAATGTTGCAACCATCTTGTACATAAAGTGCTTTTGCTCTAATGAAGCTCTCACTTTTCAATTGTGTGGTCGATCTCCATTCCCACTATACATCGGGCATGACCAAGAAACTTGAGCGAAAAATAAGCGATAGGCGCACAACCGATACGTTCAGCTTCATTTTCAAGCTTGCACCCGACAAGAATGTCGTCGACGTATAGCACAACATACACAAACGATCCATCAGTATCGCCATTTATACGACGCATGAAGATACAAGCATTTTCACGACTTCGGATGATATTCATCCTTGCAACATCGAACGAATAGTCTTGTACCAGACGGCCGCTGGTTGTTTTGGACCATACACACTGCATCGAAGACCACACAGCGTAGCCTTTTTGAACTTGATACCACACGGGGGTGTCATATGCACCTTCTCTTCTAGATCTCCGGTGATAAATGCAGTCTCCACGTCAAACTGTCGAATCTAATACCTCTTGGCACAACACACCAATAAAAAAATGATGGAATTGATACTTGCAGTAACTGACTTAGTGTGGAAATAGTCGATGCCTTGAGTCTGCAAGAAACCGTGTGCAACCAGCCGTACCTTATGACGGATCACATTACCATTCGCACCACATTTGCGGGCGCAGACCCCATTGGAACCAATTACTTTCACACCACGAGGCCGCGTAAACAAAACCCAAGTATGATTCTGAGCTTGCGATTGAAGTTCGCTACTGGATTGCTTCTTCTCACTGCTGATCATTGTGAGTCGATATTATGTCCTTGTAGTCTCTGCGGAACTTTTCTTGCAGTAAACGCAATCTCATATCCATCGAAGCTGGGCCGTTTATTGTGTCTTCCATCCATATCCGCATCATTTTCACTATGAGATGGCACGTTACATAGCTGTGGCAACCCTTCATGCTGAGGCGCATTGTCTTCTACATGCAGTAGACGAAATTCATCATAAGCACGTGATCATGGCCAACTCGAACCACCACTGAATACAAGTTGGTTTGTGGTCTCCACTTGATCAAGACTTGGTTCAAGGATGTATTATATCCAGCGTAAAAAGAAAACAGATGGAATCGACTTTCTCACAGATAATAGGCGCATATCGTTGTCTAGTTCAAGCGGAAAGAGTGCTTGTTCATCAGGAGAGGAGCTAGTAGAGCCATCTTTGACTTCATTCTAATTCGCAGAAGTTATTCCGGATTCAGTGCTTCTCTATGTCGATATCTCCGTCCGAATTTGAGAACTGACGTAGCAAATGTATATCACCTACATCCATATCTTCGGGACCGGAAGCTACGATTCTTTGGGGTACCGGCCTGGGACATACACGCAATTATCAAGATCTTTTTTCCACGCCAATGATTGTCCGCGGTTACCTCGCACATAAACAACTGTGGGATGGAAATCAGGCGGTTGCTCGTTAAGATTGACAGAACGCGTAACAACAATAAGGTTTTTCTTCGGCGTCCCACACTTTGATAAGCCTCGATCGGTTCTAAATGTCCAATAAATAGACACGCTTTGCCTTCGCTAAGTTTCGTACGCTTGCTATCATCAATCCAGTAGAGACCCATCCGTGCCACAGATACGAAGATAGTGGAGCACTGTATTGTTTCCGTTCATTTTCTATATGCGGGCTAACGTCAAGACGAGCATTGTTAATAATCCGGTTCAAAATATGAGCGACCGATATTATTGCTTCAGCCCACCACACTCGGTCAACGTGCATATGAAAAAGCAATCTCTTGTCCTTTCTCCAAAAGAGCAATTCATCCGCATCATAAGACCATTTTGTTGTGGAGCGTATAATGCCGATTTAAAGTGTAAAATGCCGTTGAACTCGCAATACTGGTTAAATCTCTTGCGCGTGCATTCTTCCCCATTATCGGAGCGGATACAACGAATTTTGCTGTCACACTGTGCTCATCCGAGCTTTTAAACTTTTAAATTGAGGGAACGCCTCCAATTTTGCGTTGATATGATAGACAAACACCATTTGCGAGGATCCATTGATTAAATCAACAATATGTTTGGCTCCGCCTTTCGATAATCGTTGTATGGGTCCCATGACATCACCATGAACTAGCCCAAGAGGGACACCTTTTTCTTGGCACTAACATCTTCTTGTCACTACCGGATGAATGGATAAATGGAATTGTGGTCATCTTTATACGTACACATCCATTGCACAGAACATCCATTGCACAGACCTGATATCTGTTCGTCATCGTAACGGAGATCGGGATCCCCCTTGTAATCCTTGGTTATCATCTTCATCTTAGCGTTGGACACATGACCGATACTAGAGTGCCATAGTTCTCTGTCACTATCGGCTAAAGCCATCAACGTTGCGATATTAGCGGCATTTGTAACTTCAAGCCCAACCCTCCTCGCACACAGTTTCCCAGCCGGTTGGAATTACTGCCACGACTGTATGTTTCACTGAAAAGAACGCGTGGTTTTGCTTAAATTTAGCCACAACAACACGAGCAGTCAAAGCTGCCGTCGACACAAGCTTGCCGTTGAGCTTCGGAGCGTACATGACGCCTTTTAATTTTGCAGTTACACCAATTCTATTGAAAAATTCGAGCACTGTCACGACCTTTGACTTCCCATTGTTACCCATTGGCCGCTTTGACACAAAGCAGATCATCTTTAGCCATAAAAGTTGGTGTAATCTCTTTTTTCACTAATCATACGGCTGCTAGCACCGCTGTCAAGTACAACCACGTGCCTGATCTTTCTCGTAACGGAGCACGCTCTTAAGCAGACGACTGGTAAGACCTTCTATTAGTAGAACACAAGGATGCGTACTCTATACGTCAACGTACACGTGGCGTGACGAAGCGCGAGGAAGTGAACAGAACACGGAATCTCTGTTTAAAGGGAAAGGTAGAGCTGTATTTGATACAGTGAAGTCTTCCTAATAAACCATCTCTGTCCTAATCTGGCTATATTAAACTACAGTCCTCCTATGTGAGTTTCTTGCTCACCACCCATTGCGCTCGTCTGGCATCGATTGGTGGTCAATTTGGTTGGTATAGAGTATTACATCAAGCAATTCGTGAGTAGAATATGTTACTATTGATGATAACATTCCGCCAACATTACCTCTTCTCGAGTAATGTTGATTGGATATTATCGAAATAGATACTACTCAAAAGTTGATCCATTCGTATCAATTTTAGGTAACGGGCTCACCCCGTTGCATCACTTTCCTCAAATAAGCAGTCCCTATGGTGAGTGATTGGATTGATTGGCAACAGAGGGACTCCCGTTTGGTCGCTCTGGGGAAAAGAAGACACTTGTTAGTTTTGATTATTGCTTACCGCTTTTCAGCGCATGACGAGTCCGGCTATGCGCTGCGCGAGCAAGGCTGCCTCTGAATCGGCTGAACGGATGCGTGTAGCCGGCGAACAAGCTACCCAATACTCGGCAGCAGGCGTTTCTATTGCCTGATGCTGCTGATAAGAATCCTGCAACACCCAATACTGCAGGTGCACGTGGTCATCCACGTACTTTTCTAGCTCCTGCTGCGGGTGGTAGTCTCATGGACGTCGAAACCCGAAATAGAGGATGTCTATTCAAGCGAGTCGGAACCCCTGTCCGACTCAAAGTCTCCCGCAAAGCCTGGCTATAAAGCCGTGGGTGCGGGAACGACGACTGCTAAGTCTCGTGGCAGTCTCGATAAGACTCTGCGCCATACTTTGTTCGACTTATCCGACGAGTCTGTTGAGTCGTCACGGGGATCGAAACGATCTCGCTCGCACTAATATGATGCGAGTGAGAAACATGATGGAGTTATTAATCTCGACGATGCCGATGACTCTTCACTGAGTCATCGTCGCCGTAGAAATTCCAGTGATTGCGGAGATCGTTAGTGACATTACTTATGTCTGCACTGCGCAAGAGAACCAGAATTATAACGCGTTACGATCTGCTACTGAAAATTAGACCTCCTTACCAGGCATGGCAGTGGTATGGTTATACCACTGGTAGTTTTCGAATCCCACTCCTCGATTTGTCAAGACTCCGTGTATCAATGTCAGTGTTAGTAACATCACATCAAACATGAGTGTGACACCAATGTCTTTTTCAGACATCTATAGTATCACGGCGACCGCAACCGAAACATTTTTTTATTGGTGCTGGCGTGGAACTCACTTATCGGCAACATTGAAATGTTGGCCATGAAGCTTGGCTGACAAACAATTATTGCAGCTCGCTATAGTTTCAAACAGAAATCGACCAACTGGAGCTCACTTTAGGTTGCACCGATTGTCTCAAGAGGCTAGGTTACCTTGCCTCTCGTGGGGAGAGAATTGTCAGAGTTGTGTTGAAAACTCTGCTCGCAAACATAGGGAGGTCTTCCTCCCTAATCAACCTTATTGGGTGGCGCGCATCTCGTCTGACATGTACCAAGATATTGAGACGTTTCAATTCCTTTACGGATGTGTAGGGTATTTTTAGACGATGACCCTCCATCAATCAACGGGTGCGTCTCTTAGGTACTGCTCGACAAGACCTGGAGCATTCACCAATAGTTGAGAGCGAATATCTCAGTTGTTCCCCGACGGAGGATATCCCCGCCACTGGACGAGGTAAGATCTTCCTTGATCCTGATTCGTCACGGTGGTTCAGGATATGCTCCACAAGGAATCTATGACCACCGTGTGAGTCCACCAAAGGATGTGGAGGAGGAGGATAAAAACCCCATCAAGTCGTTAGATTCACAGTCTCGACCAACACGAGATTGATCGCGCATTCGTCGAATTGCGCGAAGGCTTGGAGCACGAGCGGAACAGACGCTAAGCTCTGGCCTATTATGTTCTAAATCACCGCAAGTAATGTGAGGCTGATCGTGCGAATGATCGTGTTGATTACGCCTTTGCACAGCTTCAGGTCGAGCGGGATGTCTGTTATCTGGTTGACAATCTGGCGACAGATCGCAAGAAGATCTCTCAGTTCGGTGGAGAGGTATCTTTACTAAGCGTCCATAATGATCGCCCGGAGCGTGAGCGTAGGAATCTGATGGGGATTGTTGAACGTGGCGGCTATCTCCATCTTCGGAAGAGGGCTCTTACTGACAGTACGGGTGGAGACGCCCCACGTAGAACTTAGGATGCGTGCGCATCCCTCGCGACAGCTCGATCGTGTATTCGTTTCCGTGTCGGTGCGCACACGGAAGGGACCAAACTTGGGCAGTGGTTTACTGCTGCCCACAATAGTCATTACTTGTCGAGGTAGATTAACCGTAGATCGTAGGACTAAATCGCCTTCAATAAATGAAAGAACTTTTGCTCTTCCATTTTTGTCAGCGCTCCATTTCTGCCGGTCCACCGCGTGAGTGATGGAGTCCTGCACGAAACGGACCACTGGTTCTCGAGACAGCAGATATTATTCTGCTGACGAGACATTGTTTTGTTTAATTCGCCTTGTCGCGAACTGCATAAAGCGTCCTATCCTATTTCTTTTTATCAGCGAGGGTGTCCTCATCTTCTCTGGAATACTCGTTGTTGATGCTGAAAAATAGCATCGTAATCATCATCTGAATCCATCGTAGCGTCATGGCTATTACTGAGACAATCTTCTTCTTCGATGTCGACCTAATTGACATCGGCATCGTACGTGACGACGTTAGCGTCGACACGTGATGAGCAAGAGCCAAAACGGTTTTTGCTCGAGCGAGTCCCTCCCCCCTTATCCAAGAGTCACACTCTATAAGGGTGGGCACTCGTGGATGGCGTAGGCCATTCACGTAAAACGGTGTGTGCTGTGTGGAAGCATGCACCGAATTATTGATGGCGAATTCCACCATAGGTAGTAATTCGCTCCAACTCGGAAACGAGTGGACGTATCCTCGAATAATTTCTTCGAGTGCACTATTTTAAACGTTCCGTCTGATTATCTGTTTCTAGATGGTCAGATGTTGACACCTTCAATCGTGTTCCGAGAGAGCGGGACACGGATTGCCAAAAGTCCGCCGTGAACCGAGGATCACGGTCGGACTTCAAGTTTATGGAATACCCGTAGAGTCGAAGGGTCGTGTCGATAAAGACACGAGCAAATTCTCGTGCCGTGATCGACTCGGGTACTGCAGCAAGATGAATCATCTTGCTAAACCGGTCAACAAACACAAGAGTACCAATATTCTTGTGAGCGTCCTTCGGGGAAACCGAAGACGAAGTCCATTGAAATGGAATACCAGTACTATGTTGGGACAGGTAGAGGCTGCAATGGTGCACGGTATGAAGGACTGGGCTTCTCCCATTCACAAACCTCGTAAGCACGAATGTACAAGCGCACAAACTGATACTGGCAGGGCCAGTAAAAGTCACAACTTACCATGAGGTAAGTCTATTCCTTACCACACTGTTCGCCTATTGTGGCATCGTGACACTCATACATGATGCGCAAGCGCAATTTGTTATGATCGGGAACAACTACACGAGGCGTGTCGCAGGCAATAGCTGTATAGTACAGCGACCCGTTGCGTGTTGTGTACCGATCCGATGGGGAACAGTACAAAGCCGATAAATGTTTCAACCATTTACGAGTTGAGTTCACCAGATGATATATCAAGTCGCAGAAGATCCTTACCTTGTGCGTTGGCCTTCCTTACGTCGTCAAGTAACGTTGACGACGAGACACTGACTGTTATTGTCTCAACAGTAGGCTTAGCATCACTGTTGAGTTGTGCGTCCGGCTCGAAATCGGGCCGGCGCGAAAGCGCATCAGCGACGACATTAAGTCGTCCTGGCTTGTACTCCACGGAGAAGTTATACTCCGCGAAGAAGGACATCCACCTCGCCATTCTTTGCGAGAGGTGTGGACTGTTTACGGCCGTGCGTAGTGACGCATGGTCCGTATAGACGATGAACGGTCTATCTCCCAAGAGATAGACCCGGAACTTAGCCAGTGCATATTTCATGGCAATTAGTTCCTTGTCATGCACTGGATAATTGCGTTCAGCTGGTTGCAGCTGACGCGATTGATAGCAGACGACGCGCTCTGCGCCGTCTGTGTCATACTGCATCAACGCACAGCCGATAACAAAATCGCTGGCGTCACAGACCACATGAAAAGGTCTGTCCTGATCTGCAATCGCCAAGATGGGCGATTGCATCAAGCTTTTCTTGATGCTTTCAAAGGAACGCTGACAGTCAGCGTTCCATGACCACTTCACATCTTTCTTGAGCAAGCAAGAAAGATGAACAGTCATCTCGGCGTAATTGCGCGAGTACTTGTGCAAGTACGCCGCTAGACCAAGGAACTTCCTTAGTCCCTTGACATCGACTGGCACTGGCCAGTCGGTGATCGCCTTTATCTTTTCGGGATCAGGGCGCATGCCTTGTATGCCGACGATGCACCCAAGAAGTGGTATTTTGCTTGCCGCAAATATACACTTCTTGAGGTTGGCATACAACTTATGCTTGCGCATAAGTTAAAGAACCTGACAAACGTGTGTTCTGTGAACTTCAACGTCCGTCCTTCCATCCATAGCCCGGCTATGGACGAACACATCATCGAAATAACTCGGTGCGAAATCCCGCACCGGTCTCAACAGATTTGTAACGCATATGTTGAATGTTGCAGGGGCATTACTCAGCCCCTGTGGCATCACTAGCCACTCCCACAGCATACCGCTGGGGTTGCTCACTGCTGTTTACGGGATGTCCCGCTTACGCATGAGGATCTGATAGAATCCGTCCATCAGATCCATGGACGAAAAGATGGTACTCTTTGACATACCATCTATGATTACGTCCTTCCTCGGTATCGGCGTCTGAGCCGGTACCGTTGCAGCATTCAACTTGTTGAATGCGTGCACTATCCGCCATCCTCCTGTGGCCTTTCGCACACAGAAGGTCGGAGAGCTGTGAGAGGATGTTGATTCCCTCACATGGCCCGCTGCAAAGCGATCGGCAAAGAACTTGTCGATCGTTAGTACTTGTTCACGAGGCATTGGACACTGCTTCATGGCACAGTACTTCTAGCCCGGTTTGATCTGGATCTCATGTCGGGTGCCCTTATCCTTAGACAATTCGCATGGTACGTGATTCAGGGAACACATCCTTGAATTTGATCTCATCTATATACAAAGGATTTGCCTAAAGCGACTTCCAGGATTGAGACGTCGTATCTCTCAATCCGAGTCTTCTCATCGATGACACTTTCGTCCATCGATGAACTGCTGAGAACCCTCTCGGTCTCAGTAAACACCGTTGCCGATCGAATATTGGTAACGTACTCTTCCTCCGCGACGAGTACACAGATCTGCTTGACTTTGCCACTACGCAGATCACGCAAGAACCGTTTCGGTTCTAGCGTCGGCAGTTGAGTTATCTCCGAAGTTAACTTCGGAGGCGCAACCAGATCAAGCGTGTAAGCGCCTACGCTTGATCCATCATTAACCACGACATTCAGTGTCTCGATTACCTCCTGGGAAATCACTTCCACAGGATCTGGGTGAGACTTCTCCACAATGTAGTGATCATCTACATTGTGTTTTTGTACAGTCGTGCTAACGACCGTACCACAAGTGAGGCCATCGCACTCACTCGTAGTACACCCACGTGAGTGTGGGCGTTCCAAGATATTCGTCAGGTGGTTATCTGAGGAACAAGTGGCAGGTATCGTAACCGATCGATACTGCCAACGCACCCTTGGCTCGTATTTCCTGAGCCAAGACAACCCTAAGATGACGTCGAACTTGTCATCTAGGTCAAGCACGATGAAATCATCATCGTACTTTTCGCCTTTCTAACGTGTAGTGGATTCCGACTACACGTTTCTTCACAGTGATCGATGCGCCTGTCGCTAGGCGCACCGTCATCTTCGTTGGAGGGATCTCCCGCTCCACGAAGTTGAAACTTCCTGCCTCTAGCGACTGGCGACGAACAAAATTGTTCGACGCCCCACAGTCAACTAGGGCGCGAAGTGACAAGTCTTTTGTCACTTCTAACTTCAAGGTGATGAGTGACACCCCATCACCAGGTGCAGAGACACACAGAAATTGTGTGTCGGGAGCAACCTTCGTCAAGAGATTTGCGAATTCTCTTGATGTTGCTGGATCAGTAGGGCGCTCCGACCCGACTGATCCCGACCGTTTTTTTATGGTCCGACCTTGCTGTTGCGAAGTCGCAACAGCAACGGACCCTCGCCCTCCAGTTCTTCTTGCTGGTGGGTGAACACTGCACTCAGCACCGCGAGGTACTGAGCGGGGGATACTGCATTCATATGCGTAGTGTCCCAGTTTATGACAGTGATGGCATCTCACCATTCGCTTGTCATTCGCAGAGCGAGGTTTCTCGCCCTCGACATTACAGAGGTCCATTGGTTCTGGACCTCCGACTGCTAATCGTCTCTGTGGACGATGCGGGGTCAACGTAGCGTGAGACTGTCTAACGCTATAATCTTCTTGCTCCGCTGCGAAGATTGCCTCTGAGAGCGTCTTTAGCTCTCCGCGGAACAGGTGGTCCCTAACGGGACCGTCAGAAAGCCCTTGAATAAAGATTGTGATCAACACAAACTCACTCACAGGGTTCACTACCATGCAGCTTGCAAGGTAGCGTACATGTTGGGCGTAAGCGTGAACCTTACGCTTACCCTGCTTGATTTGCAGGAGCTCCGAAAGAGTCCTGAACTCTGCTCTGGGCGGTTCAAACGTCTCACTGAGCAGGGTCTTGAAGATCCTCAACGACCCAAACACATGTGGGTCGTGCAACTTGAGGTTCAGGGCCCAAGCTCTGGCTTCTCCTGCCAGGTTAGACTGAGCGAATGAGACTTGCATTCGCTCATCATCGATGCGACGAGCATCGATGGCATCGTCCAGCTCGACGAACCACCTCAACAGGGAGTCTTCCTCGATTCCCCGATACTTGGAGACCACTAGTTTTAGAGACTCTCGTCAACGCTCACGCGTTGGCTCTGCGGACTGATACTGTTGTTGTCTCAGTGCTTCGGTCCGCTGGTGATCTTGTTGTTGCAACAAGGTCACCTGCGCTCGCGACTCATCAAGTTCTCGTTGCAAGAACTTGCTAATGACGACATGTTGCTGGTCCCTATCCCTTGAGGATAGCATGGCCCAGATGGCTTCCACGCCAACGGTCGAACGCATTCGTTCGATCGCACTCCATTCGATGTCGCTCAAATGGGAGTAGCTTCCACGGGTTCCGTGGAAGCTGTCGCCGTCTACATCGTCCAACATGTTCATGTTGGGCGATGGGGTTGTGGTCCTTGGACGGACTACAAAGTGCTACCAGGTGTAACGGGGCACTGTTGACTACGTACTGGTTGACCAGTACGGAGTATACTTCCACTGACGACAGTGGTCGATCAGTGCCCTGCTAGGTGTTTTGAGGAACTACACAGAGGAAGGAAAGGAGACTAAGTAGTCAGACTCTAGTCTCTTGGTAAAAGTAAAACTGACATTAATATAATTAAGTCCTATAACTCCTTGAATCTCTGTTGTCCTGACTTAATGATACTAATATAACTATATGTATGATGACGTCTACTCACCACCCATTGCGCGCGTCTAGCAGCGATTGGTGGGTTGATATCATCCCAATATCAACCAATGAGTAGACCCTTCGGTCATCCCAACAATATCACTATACTTGGTGATATTGTGAAAAGAATATTCAACGTAATATTCTTTGTTGTCATTGTCTTCGTAATAACAATGTGATGTAACGGGCTACCCCGTTACACAGATCATATTGGCATTTGTGGAAACGTCAACAACATGAAATATCACCCCTGGTATGCCATCAACTCGGTTTTTTCTGCTCATGTTTCGATGAAGTACCTTTCGAGTGCAACATTGACCACGGACTAGACTGAGTCATTCTATGCCGAGCAAAGACGGTGTGTTTGTGGCGTGTGTTGCAGCGATTGTGTCGCTCTCAAGTATGGATGCAGAATGCTTCCGTAAAAGCATGCGCCACAAAGTGCGCGTTCAACGCGCGACACCGGGTCGATGGTGCATACCTTTGGACAATCAATACGACTATAGCGACGTGCGTACTACCAAGTAAACATATTGCTGGTACAGCAGCATGGCATTCGTGCCGACCTGCCTGAGATGAGGTCGTTTACTAGTCATGAGCAGCAACGCAGACTCGACGAACCACAGCATCGAAACTAGGATGCTATTCGACCCAGTGGTGCAGGCAACAGCATGTTCATTGTTGATGTCATGGTTCTGCTTGAGATTCGGGTCGAACGATCTCCTGTCACTTGGACTACAGTGCTGTTCGATCGAATAGAACTCGAGAACCCGTTCGCAAAAGATGCGCTTATCTATGTGGCTACGAACTTACGAGACAACGTCTCTACTGCAGTGCTCGCCAATCGCCTCGATGGACGTCGTGTGATTGTTCCTCGATGTTTCTTCGGGTGCCTGCGCTACTGGCGCAGTCTTTCGCACTTGTGAACTCGGTGGCGTCAGGTGCTGCAGCCGTTGTTTTTGCGAACAAGCGGGCTCAATGCTTTTAGCATACCTCGATGGAGTGCAATAACTTGACGCCGGCTGACTTTTTCTCGACGGACACTCGCACGACTCGCATAGGAGCACTGTCGGTATCTAGCAGAGCAATATTTGTTGCATTACAATGTGTCACCGGACGCCTTGTCGAACCGGCTACCAACGTGTGGATACTGGTGCCATTACGGCCAACACGATAATTCTAGGGACTGCGGACTCTGGTCTCGTGCGCACCCCAAATCACAAGCCGCTTCTTGGATACGTGAACGAGTTACAAACAAGAAGAGCTTACATTGGCTGAGAGCGCTGTCCTTGAGCAATGTTCAGTACGGGCAACTTGCGTGAGTGCGAATTGGCAGTGGCTCACCGTGTCGCGCTCGCTGTGGTCAGGAGAAGCCACTTGGCGACATCTGGAGAGATGCTCGAAAAGTGAGGGAAAAAGAGGTGTACTGCATGAGTTTATGGACGGAGTTTTACAAGCGATCTGACCAGTGCTTCGTTGCGACTAGTGCCGGACATATCACGCGCATACGAATGCCGTCGTGAGGGGGGGTGCATCGTTTTGTCGTTCGCTTGTTCTTTTACACCGAAGTCGTTGTAGGACTCTTTGTTGTGATTGACGACACACTCGATGCAATACAGGACCGATCGGATCATAAACTTCGTTTAGATCTGTCAGCGAGCGACAAGCTGTTAGCCGACACGCAATGTTTTATATCTGTGGCAACGCGCTCGAGGCGAGGAAGTCCGAGGTTCCGAGAAAGCAAGTCAAAGTGCAAGGTCGCACGTTGCCATTAGTGACGCGTAAAGCCTGGCTACAGTAGAACGATTAACACAATCGAATCATCAGCCTCCGTGTCGCGAGGTGTGTCGCTAAGCAGCTAGATCGACTGAGATCGGTGTCAGAAAGCCAAGAGGCCCGATAGAAACCTTGAGGCCATGCATTCTACGCTCTGTGTCTCTATTCTGCTCTTCACACTGAACAAGGTCGTCTCGTGTCGATGTAGCATTATAGGTCCGAGTTACTGTTTTACGCATCCTTCCTACTCGTTCACTACCCTTTTCTAATTGTCTTCGCCAGCATGCCGGCTTTATATCCGGATAGAAATGCCTTGACGGTCTAGCAGATGCCATTGACGAACAGGCGATTAGACCACCTGACCGCCTCGTGAGGGTCGAACGGTCTGTTCGAGTTCAGCTGTGCCAACGTGTTTACGCATTTTTCTCCAGCGTTTCCTCAGCTGTCAGCGTTTGTCTGAACCGTATCAGTCTCCTCAGCGTCTAAACCCCACTCAATGCCAGCACCATATGCCCCGCACTTCTCAGCCAAACACTTGGCCACGACTCGACCGGTGTGTCAACTCTACACCACGTACGGGCATCTATGGGTGCAGTGATGGATTACCCGTTCTTCCTCGCATGGCTGGTCCATACAACGCACGCGGTGCGTGTACTTTGAAGGGCAACAGTCACACGGCGACGTCGTCCGTGCGACTTTATCATCGCTGCCAACGAAGCACGGACAGAACGGCACCGCCAGCCACGTTGCTGTCGCCGTGTCGTGCTTGAAGATTGGACGCGATGCGAGCGGGCAGAGGCGCGCGCCATTCATTGCAAGATGTAGCAACGTGGAAGGCCTCGCCACGACCGCCACGTCGAGCAGTGTCGGAAAGAAGTGGTGGGATCGGACAGGACCGCTGTTCCAATATCGTAGACGTTGTGGCGTACGGTGCGTTATGTGAGAGAGCCACACGCGAGCAACTCAGACGAGCACACATCATCATATCTGTCGAGGTGAGGATGGTGCGGCCTCATCGGTTGACGATCGTCGCAGTCGTAGTCAGAGTCGAAGCTGTACGTAACGCGAGAGCCACTACAATAGAGACTCGGCGGCCACCGACGTGACAACGGCCAGTGCAGACACACACACACACACTCATTGGCCCGTGACATAATCACATTTCTCAGATCGCGCGCTGGCGCTCTGTGGATAGCCTAAGCAGTTCGTTGTCAGCCGGTCGGTCCCATCGCCAGACTGGGCGTCTGGATGGATCCTTCAGCCGTCGGCCAAATTTTAGCCTCCGCATACGTACATGGCCAGGGACGACGGCCAATCCCCCGCCCGACCTGCCCAAGCGTTCAGGACCAGCACCGTCAGCTTTGGGCGAGCAGCGACCAAAGCAGAGGCAGTCGCTGCCCATCGCACGAAGGCGATCGCGTGGGGGAAGAAAGGTGCCCACCATCTTCGGCCTTTCTGCAGAACAGCCAGACAGACAGACAGGCCACTCGCCCGACAGAAAGGCAGACTGCTCGATAGCCAGCAATGGCACTTGGGTTGCCCTGGTCCGAGTCCATTCTATGTGCCGTGCCACCGAGACGAGACGCGGGCGAGTCAACAAGTCCACCGCCGCCCCATTTCCCCACTGTGCCCCGCCGCCGTTGCCAGTGTGTCGCCCCCCCCCCCGTCGACGGTCGTCGCCCGCCAAGTCCCGACAGCAGCTGCTACTACCACTTCCACTGCTAGTGCTAGTGCTACTGCTACGGCTACGGCTACTGCACTCGTGTCCGGACGAGTCGTCTGCCCCACAACTCTCTCGTCTCTCTCGTCTTTTCTGGTTGAAAACGTCGGCGCTGTTCTTCGTCATTTGCTCTTTTCCGTCCGTCCATCCGACCGCAATGCCACGTGCGGTGCGTCGACAACCGGCCGCGTCGACTCCGACGCTACTGCCGCCAATGCATATGGCAGTCAGTGACCACGAGTCGTCCCCACGGAGTCTCAGTCGAGACGACGAGGAACTTTGCGGGCCAAACACGGACAGCAGCAGTCAGTCCGTGTGGCTCACGTCGCCCTTGGGGCACGCCGCGATGCCCGCTCGGCCGTCGCGGTTCTCCATGCCGAAGCGCCGGGCGTCGTCGCTGAGCGACCTGTTCCCGCGCACGAGAAGCGCTGCCGCTTCACCGGCGAAAGCGCTGGTGAGTGCATTCCACACCGTCTCGCACAAGACGCATCAGAAGTTGGCCACTTTTCGGTCGCACTCGAACGGGTTTATCAAGAAGACAGTGGCCGAAGTGGATCCGAAGACAAAGACGAAGACGAGTGAGGAGAATGAGAATGAGGTTCGGAACCCCACGACGACGACGACGACGACGACGACGGACGGCAGCTCGTGGCGGCGGATGGCGACTGAAGGTCAACAACTCGATCCGACGCGCGACGCCCGTGACCGGCACGCATCGGTTTAAGTGGGGCGATCAGCATGAACTGCAACATGCACAACGGACGTTCGAGTACCACGGCGAAGATGCTGGCGCGGTGTCGAGCTACTTCCACATTGTTGCCGACGGCGTGTCGTCTCCGTTTGGTCGCCACTCGCTTGTTGCGTACGACGGTGTGCTCGTGTCGTCTGCAGTGCTGTCGACAGAGGTGGTCAAGTGTGTGCGCGTGGTGCTGGAAGAGATGACGAACCATAATCGGGAACAGCTGGACGAAGCCGCGTTCGAAGGAGCGATCGTGGACGCCATTCGGACAGCTCGGATCAACTGTTTCCATCATCGCAAATCACGCGTCGCGACGACGCTGGCCGTGTCGTACTTCAATCGATGGACCGGCAAGTTGTTGACGTTTTCGCTCGGTGATTCCAAGTGCCTCGTGGTCCGACGGGGCGCAGTGGTGTACGAGACACTAGCGGTGCTGCGTGAATTCAATGTGCCGACGGTCGTCAACTTGCGCGAACAAGTCGTGCCGAAAGACTATGTCGTGCAGAGCTTTGCCCTGCAAGAGGGGGACGTCTGTCTGACGTTCTCCGATGGCTTGGGGGACAACTTGTACAAGGACGACATCACGGCAACTCTCGCGGCGCCGGAGCTATGGGACTCGGAAGTGTCGGGATTGCAAAGCGTGTGCGATCGACTGGTCGACATGTCCAAGATGGACGAAGAGAATCTGTCGCGTACAGACCGTCGTAGCGACACCGATCGTGTGCTGTATCCGTTCGCGACGGCAGCGGTCACCGAGTACCGGAAGCGCACGCTCGAGGAGTCGAAACTTGCAGGGGACGGACTGCTGGATAGTAGTGGAATCGACCACATGGCGCTGTCGCTCGAGCTGATGAAGAAACACGACGGCAAGCAAACTTTGGACCGACATTTGCTGCTGCGGGGACCGTCGCGGAAGCATCACTACTCGCTCTTGCAATTGCGACTCATGTCGCAGATGCAGACAAAGAAGCCGGACGATATCACGCTCTTCATGACGCGATTCGTGTAAACGGAATGAATGGGCAAGCGACAGGACGGCCTCAGTGACTCCATTTCCTCCCCGTTACTGCTACCGGTCTTGCTTTCGCCCACGTCTCACATGTCGGCGATTGGGTTTGCGTGCAAGGTAACGGACTTGATCACTATCTCTTTGAGCGGACGATTCTTGGCGTCTACAGGTGTCTTTTCCATGGCGTCCAGAGTATCCATGCCGTCAATGACCCTGCCGAAGAATCCGCACCGAAGAGTAGTTAGTATTTATTAATCAAACAGTAAATAGCAGCAGCTGTAGATGAGTGAGGCTGTCGCTGGAGATGCACGCGTGCACACTTTCGGAGACATACAATCTCATACGAAGCATTCAAGTCTGGGTTTTGTTGCTTTTCCACGTACTTGCCAAAGATCGTGTAGACGTTGTTGAGATGGGCCTGCTTGGCGTACGTGATGAAGAACTGCTGCTTGTTCGTATTGGGACCGCTGTTGGCCATCGATACAATGCCTCGACAGTTGTGCTGCTCACATTCAAGAAAAAAGATGGAAAACCAAACGTTTAGCTCCCAGAGAGGTCAACACATGTATATATCGATGCGTCATCAATGTCGTACTCTGTTTTGCGGATGGAATTCATCATCGAAAGCTCCGCCCCAAATGCTTTGGCCCCCTTTGCCTGTCCCGGTCGGATCTCCTCCTTGTACCATAAAGCCCTTCATATTTCTGTATGCGTAGAAAACAACGTCTCATCAACATGGACGTGGGTCGTCGCGGAAATAGACAACAGAGAAGATGATGCAAAAAAGTGACTCACCGGTGAAATGTCGTGTTGTCGTACGCGCCACTTGCGCAGAGCGCCAAGAAATTCTACAGAAACAGTTTAGAAACGGATAGAAACGACAGTTGTCACGATGATGACGTCAACGAAGGAGGAGGAGGAGGAGCTTGTTAACAAGTCGCATTTCGACCAACAAAAGTCGTACTTCGGCTGTACGAGGCGCAGTGTCGCAGCAAACTTCGATCTTGAGGTCGCCGAGCGTCGTGTGCAGCGTAACCGACTAGAAGCAACGCAGATTGAGCGACGATGGCCGCCGAAAGGTTACATCAGCACTACTGGCAGCAAGCGACAGACGTACGTACCATGGTCGATGGCTGCGATGTTCAGCGTGATATCGACCAATCAGCACGAAACGATGTGTAAATTGGTGCGGCAAATACGACTCGCATAACTACTGTTCTTGACCACGTGATGGCGGTATAAGTTGATCTTAAACCGGAAGACATAGCATAAGTGCGACGTACTCGCCGCAAAAGCAGACACGACAATGTCGATAGTTGACTCGCAAAACATACAAACCGCCGTCGATGCAATGCACTATCGCTGTACCTTGCGGTCTTCTACGCGCAAAACGGCTTGCAATCGACCGTTGCTGTCAGTGAAAGGCCAGCGACGCCTGCATTTCAGTGTTTGTCATGTGTGAACATCTAGACTCCTACTTGGGAGCTTTTCGCTCCAACTTCCATGTCGAGTGGGCGCAAGTGCTCGACCTCATGGTACCCAGTCATGACCAGACCGACATGTTAGCCATATGTCGGACCGGCTTCAATGCACAGACGTGTCTTTGTCATTGCTCACAAGTAGATGACTGCGTGAGATCCTGTTCACGTGCTGAAATCGTCGTCATCGAATGTGTGTGCATTGGCCTGCACTATATCGATGAATACGAGTGACGAACACACACTTGTGCGTGCAATCAAGTGCTCACATGCGTCAGGCAACTCGCGCGCTCGTGGGATCGTAGGAGCGAAACAGACTGTGGATTGTGGCGGCCTGAGCACGTGGAACATCATGCACCGACTCACGGATGGCCGGCGGCGATCCGCTTTCATGACTTTTTAGCGATGGAGCATGAGTCGTAGCTTCGCATTAGGCTTGTGCTCTTTGCGAAAGCAGCTACGTATTCATCGCGAAGGCTAAGAAAGTAGATCCACGTCCATTTGAGTACACGTGAAAGAGACCACGCGTACCTCCAGCCTTGCACATCAGCGCTTATGTATACCAATCTCCTTGGAATATCACCACGCGAGGTGGATGTGCGTTGCTTTCATTTCTTTTGTGCCGGAGTTTTTCGTAGCCTTGGTCAATCTCGCATGTACGATGGCTTGGATTCGTCGAGCGACAAAATCACATCATTTTGGTTCCTGTCACAGCAAGGTCATCATGAAGATAACAGAAGACTTACAGACCTTCTGACAGCTCTCCATTGCAGACAGAGCATGTGGCATTTGCGTTTAAGAGTAAACAGCGAGTACTTCCTCGATTTCCAAGCGGCAAATTGGACACTTGGTCACTTCCTGGCGGTGGGAGCACGTCTCGCACAAGCACAAATGCCGGCAAGGCAGACACAGTATCCGCTTTTCGTTGCAGAGGCAGATCACGCAAAGCTTGAGCTCATTCTGCTCTTCGACCTGGCGATCAAGCTTCTTCTGCATTTCCAGCGCCCTTTCCTCCTTGATAGAGCGCACTTGGCTCAATGTGCTCTCTAGCTGTTGCTCCCACTCCTTCAGCTCCTGAAACTTGCAATTTGCAAGCGAGACCGAGCGTAGAGAAGAAAGTGCTGCTTGCATACTATCTGTGGAGCTCAAAGCTGTGCCCGAGGGATTATCACGTGTGCATGCCGCTGTAAAATGTTCACGGTCCGGGATCTGTGCACAAAGAGACTGCTCTTGCCGGGTGACAAGTGTTCGCAACGAAACCAATTCCTTCATCATAGAGTCGTAGCGCCGCTTGTGGTCTTCGTGCCCGTAAAGTTGCGTCTGCAGCAAGTCGTTTTCGTAAAGCAAACCGTCACGATCCCGCTCTACACGGTCAGCCAGCAAATGCAGCTTTTGATTGTTGCGGCTCAGCTGGACTATGCGAATGCGTGCTAGAGAGATCTGCTCTTGCATGTCACGATTGCAGACGATCAAGTCTTCGCAGTATCTTCGCCATGGCTTTCCCGTGCCGTCATTGGCGTCAAGGATACTATCAGAGTGTTCTATAGTGTCACAGTCTGCATAAGGTTCGTGTTCCATGGCGGACGACGTTGACGCTAAACTTGATGAAGCCTCCAGCGCTTCGTCAAACGACAATGAAACTCGCGTTTGTGAGCACGCCAAGTTATCGTCGTCGTATTCGTCAACAAGCGATTGGCTCATCAGGTTGCCTTCGTCTCGACGTTGCAATGTAAGCACACTGTTGTTGGCACCAACTTCTCTCATCTCATCGTCATCCTCATCATGCCTCTGCTGTTGCATCCTATATCCAGCATCCACAATAGTATCGTCCCAGCCGAGCTGTATCGCATGATCTAGCTGAATATGTCCCTCTTGAGCTTCGCTATCAACGCTGCCTGATGATAGGTCCAGCACTGGGGATACGTTAAACTGTGCATACTCTGTTGGATGACCTATCAACAGCTCACCCGTGTCGCGACTATCGTCATCGCTGTCAGTAAGATATTGCTGCTGGACTATATCAATACTGAACCGAGAATGATGATGCTCGAGCGTGTGAGGACATCCAGAAGCAGTGTCCGTGACAGACCTAGAGTGAAGAACACCTGAAAGCAAACGAGGAGGCGATGCCTCGTCCTCATTCATCATAGGTGCTAGTCTGCGCTTTGCAGCAGAGACTTTTGCTTCGTATCGTCGAAACAAGTTCCCCCTGATCCTGCAAGATGGCCCTTTCCCCCATGTCAGACCATCCACAGCTACTGCGCATCTCTGTGCAATAACTGGATCATCAAACTCTAGAAACGCATGCCCTTTTGTACGCCCCGTGGAGCGTGCTGATGGAATGGCCACTTGAATAGGGTCATCAATCATGCAAAACAGACTGCAGGACAGTAGTTTCATCAACTCGTCCGTGCGGTCCATTGGCACCTTCGGTAGGTTTATCAACACGCAGACGCTGTTGAAGCACGTCCCAGGGCGCGCATTTCCAAACTCAAATTGCGCCATATCGAAGACGGGCCACTTAAATGGAAGAAACGAGATCTGTTCTGGATCAGTAACCTGATTGGCGTCCGTGGTGTCATACGGTTCGTGACTGTCAAAACTTACATCACATGGTGCCCATTGTCGTCTGTCATCATTGCCATCGCTCCTGACATCGACATGTGCATCGCACACCATCTTCACCAGCGACATGAAGATGTCGGCGTACTCCAACTCAAAGTCGGAGCCATACTGATCAATCTCGAAAACGCCTGTCTCTAGTGCCACTCGCGTGACATCTTCGCGGAAGCCTAAGCGGATCAGGTTCGTTAATACAGCATCTTGTAAGACACTAGCTTTCGACGCGTTAAGCGCTCGAATCGATGCCCCAACAACTTCATCTTGCTCCAGCCGCAACTCATCGCTGTCACGCGCGCTTTCGTCACTTTGCCTTCCAAGAGTCACGCTCTCGCAGCCACTATCGCTACTCACATCGTGGCTTCGTCCGGCTACACCTCTTTGTTCAACTGATGCTCCAAAAAGGCACAAACGGCTGCTGCAGATCGATCCCGTTGATCGTCCAAATGCGTCAGCGCTACTTGCGTCTTCCCTGCCACCTCGTGTCATGCTATAAAGATCCATTTCCACACTGTCCGTCTTCCCGTCTTGCTCGTCTCCCCAATCAAACGCATCGTCGTCGCTACTCAAAGTGCTAGTGTCGTTCTCAACACACGCGTCTTCTGCTGGCAGCAACGTGTGCAGAGCACGAGGTGGAGAAGCACCTGGAAACAACTGCTGTCGCACGTCTGGTACAACGTCTTCTCGATGCTCCTCTTGGTCTACTGCAGACCAAAGCTGCGCTGTCCGGGCAATCAGCATTCGAATTTCACTCGCTTCGCTCTCGATTTCCTCGGCAAAGTCGTCCACAAGCGCATCGCTCGACGACTCGACAGCTTCAGCGTCTGCACAAGAATCTACAGCGTTTTCACGTCCATCTCGATCTGCTCCAGTACCAAAGCAAAGACACGCAAGTCGCAGCAAACAAAACACATGTGAGCAAACAGACCAATCACGTGCTCTCCATCACGACCTGCCGCCCCATCACTGTGTACGTGTACATAACATAACCACATGAGCACGTACGGCACGCACTCTTGGAAGCCACAACCCGTTCGTGTGCGTGCTGTCGACGCGCGCTTCGGCGTCGTGCAAGCGTCTGCTGGACACGCAGCGGGCGGCTTCGCGACTGCTGAGCAAGTCGCATGCGTGAGTCAGCGGCCAGTGGACCGGGTCCAGGAGTAACTGTAGACCCATTTGCACGAGACGAGTGTGCGACCGCATCGTCGTCGTCGCCGGTCGCTGTCTTGTCTTGATCGAGTTGTGCACCAGCAGGAGCGGCAGTAGTTGCTGCTGTTTCTTCTTCTGCTTCTGCTGGATGCTGATTGGTGGATTCAATACAAGCGCTGCCACGAGCGCGCAATTGGCAGAACAGCGACATGATAATGATGACGATGGACGCTCTCTGCTGCAGCGCGCGTTGCCTTTTTGGCCGCCAGTGCGCAAATGGGTGCCGCGCGCGCGGTGGCAAAAGGAAACGAACGTGGTGTTGGGCGTCAAAGGGTGCGGCAAACGGGTTAGACGGGGTATGTGCAGCACACGAGTGCGTCGTGTGACGAACACGAACGTCCGCCCATCCACTCGACGGTCGAGGTCTGTTTTCAGCCAATTGAGCAGCACTTTGAAACACGGTTTTAACCAATGGTCGCACGCCAAGCCAAGATTTTGACTCGATGGAGTGAGCAGAAGTCAGTCACAGTACAAAACAGAGCGCAGATAACGAACGAAGCTTCGGTGCGTGAACCCCCTCCCTCCATCTTTCAGTGTCCGCGCTGCGCACTGTCACGACCGATCGTCTGACGGATATCTGACTACCTGTATCTAGTCTCTCTCTTTGCTCGAATCAGCGGTGTACAGGTCCTTGATAGGAAGGAAATAGCGTCGATCGAGTGGAAAAGGTGCGAGACGTCGATACAAAAACTGCGCTTTGTCAGCGACAAACTGGCACTGTCGCTGGTATACGCTGCATGCACAGCTGCTGCATACCGCTCGCGTCTTGCAGCGGTGTTCATGTGGCTGCGCCGTCGCTGTTGGCTTTTCATTGGTGGAAATTGAGTATTTTTGTCGCTTACGCTGGTGTGGATTTTTGTCTAGTCAGGTGTAAAAAGGGATACAGGAGGTGCAAAAACAAGTCAACATGGAAGCTGTGGGCCAGAAACTGCTGGACTTCTCGCAGCCGTTTGACGTGGCAGCGCTGGACCAAGTGGTGCAGTGCATGAACGATCCCAAGAGCCCGCACCAACGGGTGGCCAATCAGATCATGGTGGCGCTGCAGGAGCACCAGGATGCGTGGACGCGTGCCTCGGATATCTTGGAGAAGTCGACCAGTATTCAGACCAAGTTTTTTGGGCTGCAGGTGCGGCGTGTTTTTGGTGTAGCAGCATGTGGCACAGAATGCTGAAACGCTTTGCACTATTTACGTCAGATCTTGGAGGATGCGATTCATTACCGCTGGAAGATTCTGCCTACTGACCAACGTGAAGGCATCAAGAGCTACATTGTCGGCAAGCTCCTGTCGGTGTGTAACAGCAATCTGATGTGGTTCGTGATGCTGTGAATATGGCTAATCTAGCTGTCGCTGCCTGCAGATGTCGTCGGATGAGTCTACACTGCACAACCAGCGTATGTTTGTGAACAAGATGGATCTTGTGCTAGTGCAGGTGCTAAAGCACGAGTGGCCGCAGAACTGGCCGTCATTCATTACGGATATCGTCAACTCGAGCAAGACGTCGGAGATCTTGTGCGAGAACAACATGACTATTTTGAAGCTGCTGAGTGAAGAAGTCTTTGACTTCTCCAAGGACCAGCTGACCGAGCAGAAAACGAAGACGCTGAAAGAAAGCCTTAATCATGAGTTTACTCAGATTTTCCAGGTACGATAGAACACAGCGTAGAACGATGTCAGTCGTGGTGTCCCACTTGAGCATCTGTACGCGTATATCTAACACGTGTGTATTCTACCTCTGCTATCGTAGCTCTGCGAGTTTGTGCTGAACAAATCGACACACGTGCCGCTTCTCCAGATTACGTTGCAGACGCTGCTTCGTTTTTTGAGCTGGATTCCTCTCGGGTTTATCTTCGAGACGGATCTGATCAAAATCCTCGTTACAAAATTTTTATCGACGAACGCGTTTCGCAACGATACCATTAGCTGCTTGAGCGAGATCGCTCAGTTACGCGATGTTCCTGAGCAGTACACCAACGTGTACATTCAGCTGTACATGGGTGTGCTAACTGAGGTTGGCAAGATCTTGCCGCCCGGCAGTTCGTTTACGCCGTTCTGGGAACAGGACGAGGTGTTTGTGCAGCGATTGAGTATTTTCTTCACGGGTTTTTTCCGGTATCACATTCAAGTAATTGAGCGACCAATCAGTGCGCCGGGTGACGAGGCCCACCAGGCGTTACTGGCAGGCTTCACGTATCTTGTGTGTATCGCCGAGGTAGACGACGACAGCATCTTCAAGATCTGCTTGGAGTACTGGCACTTTTTCACGCGGGACTTGTACACGGTCGACCAGAACCAGATGAACCCACTTGCAGGTTTTCAGAACCAGGCTCGTAGCCGGCGTGACCTTGTGTCACCCGTCATGAACCGTGTGCGCCACGTGATGATCTCGAAGATGGTGAAGCCGTCCGAAGTGCTGATTGTGGAAGACGAAAATGGCGATATTGTGCGGGAGACGACCAAGGACACGGAAGCGTTATCGCAGTACAAGACGATGCACGAGACGCTTGTGTATTTGACGCACTTGAACTATGACGACACAGAGACGATCATGCTAGAGAAGCTCACAGCTCAGGTTGAGGGTACTGAATGGTCGTGGAACAATCTGAACACGCTCTGCTGGGCGATCGGATCGATTTCTGGTGCCATGAGCGAAGAGAACGAGAAGCGTTTCTTGGTCACTGTGATCAAAGATCTACTGGGGTTGTGCGAAATGAAGCGTGGCAAGGATAACAAGGCTGTGGTCGCTTCGAACATTATGTATGTCGTGGGTCAGTACCCGCGCTTTCTGCGCGCACACTGGAAGTTTCTTCGCACTGTCGTGAACAAATTGTTCGAGTTCATGCACGAGCTCCACCCTGGTGTACAAGACATGGCGTGTGACACTTTCTTGAAGATCTCGCAAAAGTGCCGGCGTAAGTTTGTTATTCTACAGAGTGGTGAAACGCGTCCGTTTGTGGAAGAACTGCTCGAAGAGCTACCTCGCATTGTGTCCGATTTGGAAACGCACCAAGTGCACACGTTCTACGAGGCCGTGGCATCAATGCTCGCTGCTGACAACGATACTAGCCGAAAGGAGTTGCTCCTCAGTCGATTGATGAGCCTTCCTAATGAAGCGTGGAAGTCGATCATGACACAAGCAGCTCAAGACGTGAGTATTTTGTACGACAGCCGAGGCATCAAGGAGATTATCAAGATCATTCGAACGAACGTAAAAGTGTGCAAGGCTATTGGGTCGAATGGCTTTAACTCGCAAATGGGCTACATTTTTCAGGACATGCTGAATGTTTACGTGGCGTACACGCAGCGCATAGCTGTGATGGTTGAACAGGGTGGAGAGATTGCGGTGAAAACGTCGCAGGTGCGCTCACTGCGCAGTGCCAAAAAGGAGAGCTTGCGCTTGATGGATGCGTTTGTGGAACACACTGCAGGCGATGATGCAGCACGGCAGTTCGTGGCGACTCACTTTTTGCCTAAGCTTTTGGAGACCATTCTCTCGGACTACCAGACCACAACACCTACGGCAAAAGAAGCGGAGGTGCTCACTTTGCTGGCTACTAGCATCAACAAGCTGAAAAACATCATCGCGCCCACAGTGCCTATGATCCTCGAGTCTGTCTTTGAGTGCACGCTACAGATGATCACGAAGAATTTCGAGGATTTTCCGGAACACCGCGTGAACTTTTTCAAGCTACTCCAGGCTGTGAACGACTTTTGCTTCGAAGCGCTGTTCAGCATACCGCAGGAGCATCAGAAGCTGGTCGTGGACTCGATCATTTGGGCTTTCAAGCACACAGAGCGCAACGTTGCAGACACGGTATGTGTTATCTTGCTCGTCTGATTCGGGCCATTCGGTATTCGACTGACTACCATACTTTGCACTATCAAACTTTTGTGTAGGGTCTTGCCACGCTGTTTGCGCTGCTACTGAACATTCAAGAAAACCCCCAGATTGCCGCCGGGTTCTACCGCTCGTTCTACCTATTGCTGCTGCAAGATATCTTGGCCGTGCTGACCGACCGCCTTCACAAGTTCGGTTTCAAGCTGCACGCAGCTGTTTTGCGTCACATGTTTTCCATCGTGGAAAACAATCACGTGACTATACCTCTATGGGAGGGCGTGCCGAACGTGGCCGCCATGCCTCCCGGCCAGACGAACTCGGTACGTCCACTGACTTCGCGCTTCTGGATGGTAACGGGCTCGTTCTCACGCTGTCTATGTTTCTGTTGTCGTCCTATTCCTCAGGCTTTTCTCAAGGACTACGTGGCAAATTTGATCGGCTCGTCGTTCCCGAACCTGTCTCGTGCACAGGTGGTGCAGTTTGTGGTGGGCTGTTTCGACATGTCGAAGGACCTGCCGACGTTCAAGAAGCACTTGCGCGACTTTCTCGTGAACATCAAGGAGTTTGCCGGCGAGGACAACGCCGAGCTGTTTCTCGAGGAAAACCTCGCGCGGACGCAGCTGCAGGAGAAGCAGGCCTTGGCTGCCAAGCTGGCCGTGCCGGGTCTAGTCAACCCGAACGAGCGTCCGGATGAGATGGCCGACTTGTAGGTCCGTTTTATCACACAGAGTAAGTACTAGCAACGAGGCAGACTTGTTGTCCACCATGACGGCACCACCGAGAGAGACACACGTGCTAAAAATAAAAAAGGGCTCGACGCGAGCGAACGCGTTCATTTTGCTGCGTAAAGCCGCGTTGTTTTAGTCAATTTGCGACAACTTAGCCGGTTTTCACTGGCCGTGACCATCACTCTTGCTTTTTTCCAGCAGAAACCAAACAACTATCGGGTCATGGCGACCACGAAGGACCTTCGGCAGCAGTGGCAATCGGCGCGCAAGTCCGCGCCCGTCTCGGCCGGCGGCGTCAACGTACGTCGACTGGCGCTTCACGGTCTGAATGCAAAGAGCACGAGGCAGGACGCGTGCGACGAGGAGCAGGAGGACAGCGCGCAAGACGAGACGACCCGCTCGGCCGCGTGCGGAAACCCCTTTTGCCGCAAAGTTTTGGCCAATCGGTACGCGAGTTTTTGCGAAGACAAGCGCATGTGCCAGCGGTACCGAGCGCTGAAGCTGCAGTGTCTGGCGAACGCACAGGCCGAGGAGGACGAGGAGGACACGAAGCCCTTGTCGCTCGTGATCAAGCGACGGAAGCGGAAAGACAAGAGCAACGACACGCAGACGCCCGCGGAAGTGCAAGCGAGTCCACGTGCTACTGGGCACAACAACGGTAGGAAGAACAAGGGGCTGACGGTAGCACGGGTGGCAGCGGGTGCAGAAGCAAGTGACGAGAAGCGGCGGAGCAGTGTGAAAAGTCCGCGAGAGAGCGAGAAAGAGGCGACACCTCGCAAGAAAAAGCGGAAAAAAGTGGTGAGACAAATGGACAGTGAGCAAGCAGCGGACGACGTCGACGAGGAGGAGGAGGAGGGGGAGAAGGAAGCAGAAGACGAGGGCGAGGAAAAGAAAAAGCGAGACAAAAGAGTGAAACGGACTCGAGATGGTCAAGAGATGGACAGTTTGGTCGGTCGGCTGCGCTCGGGTGGCCTGACACCGTCGAGCGTGTCGGCCGTGGACGAGCTCGGAGCGCATACAGACAAAGCAGCGAAGAAGACGTTGTTGCGGGTGCAGCTATCTACAGAGACGAGTGGTGACGGAAAACCGGGAATCGGGAGCAGCAGTTTACGAGTGAAACGGCGTCGACTAGATGGCCGTCTGAGTACGGGTAAGGCCGCTTCGCCTCGCTTTGTCTCGTCGTCACCAAAGCATGTTGCTACTCCTCCTGCAGCGTCATCAGCTGATGCGAGTTGGACAATTCCCAGGGCCACACCGAGTCAAGAGCGGACTTCTGTGCAGCAGATCAGGAGGAACATGGATGCAGACCTTGTGCCTCTTGGTGTTGCTAAATCAGCAAAATCTACCGGTGGAGGACGATACGTCCAGAATGGAAACCGATCGGTGTCAAATGGATTGAGGCCCTCGAACCCCCGACCAAGACCTCTGAGTATGTCGAAGTTCCCGGTATTGCCAGTATCGGCGGCGCCTGCTTCTTCTGTGTTGCCGGCAAAAGCATTACCTACGTTTGTATCGACTACACGACAACAGCCATCATCACCACAGTATAAAAGGCCATGGCCACCGCTACCACCTCAGGCTTCGGTTGCGGCTCCAACACCGCTACCACATCAGACTTCGGTTATGGCCCCACCACCGCCACCGCCGCCACCACGGCAGACTTCGGTTACGGCCCCACTACCACCACCACCACTGCTACCACCGCAGACTTTTGTTTCGGCCCCACTGCCGGTATCACGGCCAGCTGCTAGGACTGTGACCTCCTCGCCGTTGTCTGCAAAGTCATTTGCGGCGCCAGCTGCCATTGACTTACCCGCCACAACAGCACCCGCGGCATGCGATGTATCTCGGATTTCTACCTTGGCCTATTTGAAGAGCAAGAAAGGTGTCAGCGAACGGCAACTACCGGGACACCAGACTAACTTTCCACCGCCGCGGATGTCATCGCCGGAACGTGTTAGTATTGTGAGTGATGATCATGCCTTGGGAATCTCGATGGTTCCGGCTTGTCCGACAGGCCCGCCTAGGTATCGCAACGACGGTGCTCCGTTGTTATCTTACGCGGAGTCTCGTTTGGTTGTGGACACACGTAGGCATTACCCGGAAGTTGATGCAAAGAATCAACGATCGCATTCAGGAGCCGAGGAAGACGCGATGCAGTATCGGGAAAGACCGAAAGTTGGCAGTGCGCTTGAAAGATCAGCGTCCGGGCATTGGAAAGACCGGAACTTTTTGTCGCCACGTGAACGCACTTTACTCCGACAACAGGACGCTTTTACGGCCGGTGTTAGAAGCAGTGGCTTTGAGTACTCTACGGATACTTATGTGAGGTCATCACCGTCTTCATATGAACAGCCCAACCGAAAAAAGCCCGCACACAAAGAGCCACCACCGCCCCAGCATGCATCGGCATCTTGCCGGAGTGATCAGCGTGTGAATCACGAACCGAGAAAAAGCGGTCACGATGACATTGAGGACGATGCACCAACGTTTTCCTATCGCGAGAGTTTTCTACCACATTTGCTGTCAGTGTTTATTTACAAGTTTCCCCATTCGCTGGAAGCGGTGTATAACGTTACGAAGAAGCCGAGGAAGATGATTTGGTACGTTAAAACTATTGAGCGCATTGAGCGCATGTGCAGACCATTTGATTTGAAGGTAAAGTTCGATGGCTTGAAAGCAGTGGTGACTGTGCGAGACCGTGAATGGCTTACGTTGGAGGGTACGTCTACAGTGCTACTGCATTTGGATGTCATGAAAGGTTTGCGGAGCGAGGCGATTACATGGCTAAGGTTGTATGAGGAGATGGAGACGGCTCTTGCTTACTACAGAAGCATGTATGGCAGTCAAGCAAACGAAAGCTATTGTTTTCTTCGCGCGTGGAACAATTTGAAAAGCACGGGAAATCCGATCGCACTGTCAAGAGAGGTCAATTACTTTTGCGGTACGCGATTTCATCACTGGAATTTTGTTGTCGGTAAGGTAGAAATCGGGAGTGGCAGTCATGAAGAGAAAAGAGAGGCTTTTCGTCTAGCCACGATTAGCGCACTGTATTTTCTGTTGAGCATTGGTCGAGGCGTGCGACGTCCTTCAGTCGAGCGTACTCGAGCGTCGGATGATCATGATGATTTTGAAGAAAGTCATCGAAGCTCAAGCCGCGAGCCATCAGCCAGCAGAACAGTGCGTTCACCGGATGATAATAGGGAGAACAGTGTATCTGCCGCCTCGTCACCTTCGATTGGGCCTTCGTCCCCAGTTGAGTCACGTCAAGCGGTAGTACAGCCGCCGACCAAGCGATTGCCGATGGCACGTGATGATGCTACTAGGTTTTTTGCTGAGGCGCCGTCGACGGGACGACAGCCGTCACCCGTCCAGCCTTCGACGGAGCAACTACCGGTGGCACGTGATGATGCGACTAGGTCTCCTGCTGAGGCACCGTCGACGGGACGACAGCCGTCACCTGTCCAGCCTTCGATGGAGCAGCTGCCGGCGCCACGTGATGGTGCTGACAGCCTTCGCGCTGACAAGCCTTCGACCACCCAGGGACCAGCGGAGGATGAGTCACTGTTTTCAGCCGAAGTACATTCCGATACCGCCCCGGTCTCTTCTGGCAGCCACGAATTGGCAGAAACTGTGGAGAAACGTTGCCCGAGTAAGGAAATGGACACGAGTGGTAGGTGCGCGCTGTGTGACTATGCGCGAACGTTGACTTTCATCGCTGTTATATGCTGTCGACTAAACACTTGTGATGTGCAGACGTCAATGCTACGGGTGTCTCATCCTCAGCTGAGTCGCCGCGCATACCGGTGAGAACGCGAGGGACCTCCTATGCAAATGCCCGTGAGCCTGCTGCTACACCGGTAAGTGGAGTCACGTCAGGTGGAACAGTATCCTCTGCTCCGACAGTTGTTGTTTCTGGTCCTACTATCACTTTGGACCCACTGCGACCGGCCGTTGCGGTTCAAAGCGAACCCCTCGCTTTCATTCCTGCACCTATAATGGCACCGTTTGGCGCACCTGCCGCAGCTGCTGGAAATATGGGACCTGCGATACAGAGAGGCATTCCAGCATTCCAGACTAAGGCATCAGCGCCATCGCGACGGTGCATGATGTGCGAGATGATTCGCATGCGGAAGCCGGATGGCGAGCGATGTCTACGCTGTCAGCAGAAAGATGTACCAGCAAATGGGGCGTTCAGCGCCTTGCTTTGGCCTTAACCTAGTGCCGGCGCGAGTGAGCTAGCCGAGTTGGCCTGCATGTCCCAGTTTGTGGGGGATATGCATAGCACTAGCTCTGTCGAAGATGGCACATCCAGCGTTATGCGTCGAGACGGCACGGGTAGATATGTACATGCATGTCGTATGTACTAGGACGTTATTTAATATTTGTGCGTCAAAGCACTTCGACTATGGAGGCAGAACGGTTCACTCGGCGGGTCCACATATCAATGTGTTCATTTCCGTGATGTGAAAAGGTCTCAGGTTGCATTGCAATGTCACTGCATCTGGAAATCCAACACAAATCGCCTGCAATCGACAGCAGGCCACAATGACCAAGGCAATTGCAACAGTCGAGGATAAACATACGGTGTACGTATGCACTTCGTCTGTAGATCCTACAACTGAGTGTACGCAAACGCCACGACCTCAAAAAGGGCACAATATCGAAAACAAGTCTCGAAGGAACTCCCTATGAATCGTTACCAACGAGCAAATATACTTGAAGAGCAAAGACAGCTTCGAGACAGTCCCGGTAGCCAAAAAAAGCGAAGAAGAGTGAAACAAGTACAGGATCTTGGAAAGCCCGAGACGGTGTAGACAGCGTACAGAAATAACATGCAGCCAACTTTCAACTGAGTGATTTGCTTACGTGGCAGAATTTGGGAAGTAGGCATTTCTTTGCCGTCGGGCAGCGCTAGAGGACTCCAATGCAGTCACGCTTGAATGCGGCAAAATCGGACTTGACACACGAAAACTTATCGCGATTGCAAGCACTTGGCTGAGCTTATGAATGTTCCAGCCCCCTGGTGTCGTAACCACAGTCAGACCAAAAGTGCGAGTACACAGCAAATCGTTTTGCAGGGCCAATGTCTCTTGGGAGGATGTGTGCAGCTGTGTACAACAACCGAACGAACCTCGCTATTCTCGGCACTTGTAATGTGCTCGGATCCCAGATCGTAAGGAATCTGTCATTTAAATCGTGGACGAATCCGTCTGCTTGTACATTGATCGAGCTCGAAGCTTGCGGTGCCAACGAAGTCAAGCATTATTGAGCTCGGTAGGACTGATCCATCATAGCGTTAGTTGCAGGTTTCAATAAGCAGCATTGCAATCGGCAAGTGCGACTAGATAGGAAAATAGAAACACGACGCGCCCAAAGATGCCCATACCAGCTGATCGAATAAGTAGCGTGTTGCAGTCGTCAAAGACTCATGTTTGCGTGTGTGCCAATCGCTTCCGTGCAGTAGCAATATGGACTGTATTGTTGTGGAGTGCATGGTAAGATGAGCCATAACGTATTCTTCGTGCAGAAGAAAGCACATTGCATTGATTGAACAGCAAGCTGCAGCAAGTTTGAAGTAGGTTGCATTGTAGTGTTTGGAATAGTTCATTCAGTGCAAAGGTGAGGCCCCGTAGTCGATCGACTTGGCCAACTCGAATTCGTGTATGTTAACGATTTTCCGTACCAATACCATCGACAGTAGTGTGTAATCGATAATGTCACTGCTCTCAATGACCTTTTCAATCGCGACGGTCACATATCGCTGTGATGGCGAGACTCGAGCATATTGGCGCGCCCAAGTCGATACAAAGTTGTTGCTGACCTCTGCCAACTTGCTACTGTCGACAACATTTATCCGGCGTCCAGTGGCTTGACTGCCACATACGTCGGAGTGTCAATTGGACTCGCAAGTCGCACGTGGCTTTCATTCATGGGATGCAGTCCAAAACCATTTATAAAGCATCGATCGACTTTTTCCTCAATTTTCGACGACCCGCTCAAAAGTTGATTCCTTACTTTACGAAGTGCTTACGTGTCGACACGCCGCACGGCATCGAAATTGTCGTTCTATACGCCAAGCACAACGACAAGCTGAGGTTAGTTAAGAGAAGCAAAAGATACTTGCACCTTCCCACCAAAAGTCGTAAAAGTCGAAAAGTCAAGTACATCGATCGCTGCTAAGCACCGAGGCAGCTATATCGTTACATGGCAAGACTTACTACTGCAAGTACAAGACTCTTGGGTCGTCACCTTTCCTACGCTGATGTACTGACGCAAATCTTTGAGTCATCACTTGAAAAGAAAAACAGGAGACCACTACGAAGGCTTGCCTTGCCTTTCGTGCCGAGAACGACACAAGAGGACAGTTCTTTACCAAAGAGAGACGAATCGGTCGTAAACAGAATTCACTTTCCCATTCGATTCGCAAGCTTGCAGATCAACAGTCGCTGTTGCGTGGTTGCAGCGATTTCTTGAACTTCTTCCGGAGACTGCGTTTACGACTGAACGCATTCTGCAGCGTGGACGACCCAGCTTCTCGGATTTTAGCAAGCACGAGACTGTTCTCGGACGATACGATGCTGCTGACATTACCTGCTGTACCTGCACGACCTGTACGCCCGATGCGATGCAGGTAGCTCACAATGTCACTCGCGAACTCAAATTGAACGACATGGCCCACTTTGGTAGTGTCTAAGCCTCGTGCTGCAATGTCAGTGCAAATGACGACAAGATCTTGGTCGGCATCCGCTCCACTGTCAAGTCGCTGTACAAGTTGCTGACGCTGTGCTCGGTCAACCTCCTTGTGAAAGACCGCACAGTTCGTCATATTCTTGTCCTTTTGCAAGAAATCAAACAGCGCGTCGGCACTGGCAATGGAGTTGGTGAACACGAGCGTCTTGTGGCCTGTGGCCACGCCATCCCGACCAGGTCCCGATGTAGCCACTATGTCATACAGGAGTTCGCAGCGAGCGTGCTGCTCGTTTTCAAAGTCGCCACTCGTCGCAAATTGTTGCAGATCATGCGCACGCAACGTCAAATTCGGCAACACGCGGTGAAATCCCTGCAAAGTATGTCAACATGTCACCGTTTCGAATCCAAAAGAATGAGTAAAGCACAGCCGGCAGTTTACATCAACGCACCTCAGTCACAGCAAACACGGCCGACGGAAACTTGTAGTCGATGTAGTGACGCACTGATCGTTTGCCGTAGTTCGGAATCGTTGCGTTTACAATAAGAAAAACAACAAGCGTAAAAAAGCATATCTCACGAAGTTAAGGGAGCGCGCATGATTAGCACACACGAGGCCAGATGTGTAAGAGGTAATCCATGAAAAAAAGAGTGGAAAGGATATTGCACTGAATACAGTCTGCGTGCGTTCCGTGGCAATGTCATCATGGTCCTGGACCTGTGGATCCTGTAAGTCTGCATCCTCGAAACGATTCAGCTCGGACTTCAGTAGCGGCTGGTTGCGAATCGTTGCAAGAATCTGCTTGGTCTCTTTTTCGAATCCGCCACTCAGCAGCATGTCAGCTTCATCAACCACAACCATCTGCGTGAACGCAAAGTCTCTTGGTTTACTGGCACGCAGGAGTGCTCCAGGTGTCGCGATGACCAGTGGACACGCACGTCTGCCCTGGAGTAATGTCTGCCTGGAAGACGACAAGCTCACTGCATATGGTGCAAGTTCTGGATCAAGTTGATGCAGGACCGTGACTACCTGTCGAACGAGTTCCTGTGACGTAGTCAGCACCAAAGCGGCTGGAAAGCGCATGGAACTGACTGGCAGCGAACGGCGACGAAATTGCTCGAGGATCGGCAACAAGAAGGCCAGTGTCTTACCACCGCCGGTTTCAGCAGCAACGACCACGTCGTTGCCCATCAAAATGGACGGAATGGCTTTGCATTGGACAGACGTTGGGGTGGCCAAACCCAAGTGAGCTAATCGATCGACGAGATGGTTGCTGAGACCTAAAGACTGGAAAAAGCGCGCGGTTCGTGATTGCATCGACGAGACAGACCCCGTGCAAGTGTATTGGATCGTGGAGGTCGTGCACGCCTTGTAGACGCAAGACCGTATCAATAGCATGGCACACTTGAAGTGATAGGTGGGGAAGGTGGGTGGGTCTCCGTTATTGACTGGAGCTCTTTGCTTGGTATTTATGACCACTAGAAAAGGGGTGATGATTGATTGCTATGTATGGGACGAGGCGAGACAAATGGATTACAGATGGTAACTACTGATACGTGTCGCCGAATAGAACCGCAGCAGATCGTAGCACCCTGGAAAGGGTTTTGATAGCTCAAGAAACCTGTACAGAAGCTTCACACGGGTGAAGCTTGATGTTATACTCGATACAATGCACGACTCTACGTGCTAGAATGAGGGCGAGTCTCAGCTACTTTGTAGATCCAGTGCACTTGTCGCCAAGACGATGATTCGTTGTCGTGTCCAATCTGATTACTGAAGTTGACGATAATTTGCACGTGAGCTTTGACTGGGGATCAAGGTGATAGTCGAACTCACCTGATCGGTGGATGCCTATCACGGATAGCTGCACAGGTACTTCGAGCTGCTGGACGGCGTTAGAACATTAGGACACCCGTAAGTGGAGGTGAAAACGCAGTGCGATCGAGCAAGAAGCTCCAGCGCATGAACGGCAAAGCAGTTGTGATATGAAGCCGGTCCTCGGTAGACTAGAGCAATATGTTTCCTGTATCGATCATCAGTGTTCGACTATGGATCGAAAGAAAGACCACGATAGCATAGCACACATTAGGATGATATACAGCACAATCATAGCAGCAAGATTTCATGATAACTTCAGACCAAAGACACATGTGGCAGCACGACATTAACATTACTTTTTTGGCAACGCTGGGTTGCACCCTCTGCGTCAGATGATATAAGAAAGAGCTTGCCAATGCTCTTGGTGGCATCGAACATGTAAACGGGCAAGCAAGCAAAATGAAGACACGCCCGAAGGTCTTTCGCATCGCAGCTATGTGTCAGAGCTAAGGGCATGGAGATGTACCGATTGCCGCTGTGAAATACATTCAGCGAATCGTCATCCACATGGCTACAACTCCATGCTGATCGTAGCCTTGCGATTGCCAAAGGTACTGATGGTACGGGGAAGGAATACGCTTCTTACTGTTTTGCTGGAAAGGGCACAACTAAACATCATCACACATTACTTACACGACGTTCATATGAAAGCTGGCGGATCGATACGACTCCGTAGCTTGCTCGCGCAAGAAAACGATCCATACGAGCTTACTTGTCTGGCTCGCTGAAGGCGCTTGTACTTATTGAGCACATCAATCGCACGAAAGCTCATCAATGGTCATTTGCATCGTGCTGCAATCGTAACGAGCAATTTGGGTAACGCAGGTGGAACTTGTGATTATTGTAGTTAGCTTTTGGCTGACAGCGCAAAACCTAAAGGAGTGAATTTGAATAAGTGAGCGATCATATTTTGAATTCGTGAGTAACGTTTGTCAACGTCTACCAATGCCTGCTAACCTCGTTGTCTTTAGATATCACCCTTCTGCATGTGCCTTACAGTATACGAATACACCACGCTTGCGCCAAGACTTTTGACCAGGCCGATGCAACGACCATGGCTACAGGCCTACGTCACTTGCCATCACATCATCAACTCCACCTGATTCCGTACAAGGAGAGGTTTGGTCGTACCATGAACGGCCATGCCATTTCTGAGATTGCCCCGGCGCTTTTGTTTGCAAAGGCACAAATCGTACAATAATGTGTTGACATGTGCACACTGCTTTACGTCTCGCTTCATTCGAGCGATCGAAATGATAAGAACATCTCGTAGCTGTTGCACTGATCGTTTGTCAAAGGGGACAGCCACCTGCGGTGTCCAAGTGCATCGCAGCATCTTCGCACTTTGCAAGTTATTGAGTCAATAAGCAGCGTGTACCTTTATGAAACGGCAATCATCTGGAACGACAGAGCACAAACATGATAGGGAACATCGCAGTGATACCATCTAAGTACGTTGCTTTTACCTCGAAACTCTTCTGTACCATCAATTCGCAAGTGCCATAACCTGTCCGGAACGTATCATAGACCGATAAGCATCCGCAAAACAAACGTGCATAGCTCATACTCGAGGACCAAGGTGATAGCATTTACCGCCAAGCAAGGCGTTTGTCAGGTATTGCTTTCAGAATAAAGAGCTGGAACAAGTGGATATTGAACACGGGTGTGGGGCGGTCAAACTGCGAATGGTTTTGTATGAGCAGCAGATGCCTTACAATTGGGCATGGTGACTGTAGTTGTGTACAAGTCTCGCACCCCTCTGCAGCGCTCAAGTCATTCTTTCGACCTAGCACATCCAGCATCAGGTCTCGAACGCGAACGTTGGTGGCAAAATGCCTGGCCGAGTATTGCACGAAGCTGAGCTGGAAGCGATTGGCCCCACAATTGGCGCGAGAACGACGTCCCGTTATTGCGCGCAATAATCTCTTCGGAGCCAAGCAGACGTTGCGAGCTAGGCGTCACATGATGTGCTCTCTCCGATGGCCGAAATCGTAATGGTGCATGTCGAAAGTGTGAGGACGTCGTTGAGTTTGTGAGCCCTTCGTATTCGACAAAGCGACCTCGTCCAAGTACTGCCAGCACGGAGGTGCACCACTTGTCCCAGTATTCTCGCTCACCTACAGAGCGCAGACGCACTCCATCCATGTCCGTAAGTCGACATGGGCATTGCAGCATCGATGCTGCCAAGTCGAGACGAATGACACTTGCAAAATGAGTCGGATGTGCTATCATTGCACCAAAGTCCCGCGTCTCACCTTATGCAGACAAAGACGCAAACGTTGTTTGCTTGTACAGCGATCTCGTAATACATATTTGCCACGTAGCGCCATGTACAGGAAAGCGCCCTGTCGTCCGTTTACCTATGGCAAATGACGTCGGGGCATACCGCTATAGTCAGATCACAAAGTGTGGCCTCGTCGAGCTTACTCCTAGTGCTCTAGCAGTTGCTTTTGTTTCTGGTTGTTTGCCACAACTCATAGAGACGCAGCGACCTGCTATCCTACACAGCGAATGTCTCGATAGTAGATATAAAGAGCGACGTTTGAGACAAACATGTCTTCTCCATCTCGGTAGAACAAGCTCAGCACCTAACAAAGCAACACACGTTTGCATCGCAGCGACAGTTGTTATTCGATAACATGTTTCCCTCTTGGGCTATGCACACGTCACGACGTGGCTCAAGTAAGACCACTAAGTGATCCGATGCGGCGTCGACGGTAACTTTCAGCTCTTTTTCCACAAAGTTGACTAAATGTCCACTATTAGTGCACAGCATATGATGTTGGGCCCCTGCCCTGTGTCTTGTCCACTATGCCTTTGATTGGTCCGTAGGTTCCACGAATTCGCCCAACAACTTTTAGTGGCTCCAAAGCAAAAGAAGAACCGATGGCGAGTAAGAAACTGTGGAAGAAGGCGCCTACGCAGGTGTTGAAGATCGTTAAGCCCATCGTGCACTGGGGCTTCGTGCCGCTCATTGTGTACATTGCGCTCAAGCAAGAGCCGAGTCTCACGTGCGTCTTCTGACTCGACATTTGGGCTCGTTTGTCCACACTTTGTAGCTTTTTTTTGTTTCTAATGTCTATTGGTGTGACTCTGTATGTGACAGTCTGATGCAGATCCTAAACCCATTTGCGGCTCCAGCTGAGCAGCCTCAAGTGTAAACCAGTGGACATTGAGAGTGGGAAACATGGAGACGCTAGTGGCTGATCTCGATGATCGATATCGTCGAACAGACGCGTGCTTCTGGCTGTGTGCTGTTTCGTGCACGTTGTTGGGCGACAGAGATGACACTGAGTGTGGACTATGGGCTGCTCGAGCAATGAAAGGAGATCAGAACACTACGAGCCTCGACCATCTGCTGACACCGCTGGTTCTAATTTAGTTGAGCCGCACAACTCTTGTTGCTGCTGGTAACAAGAGCTTTCTGCTTGCGCGTGTAGAGAGCCAACCTCTTTCGCTCTCGTGTTCATTCTAGATGGTCTGACGTGTTTTGAAAGATAGCGTCACGTCGTCCAGAGTGTGGTCGTTGTTGCATCGTGGTGTCTGCACGTTCTAACGAGACGCAACGTTCCGTTTGCAACAGGCGCTCGCATCGAGCGAGTCGTTTTACACGACTTTGCAAGCGTCCTGAGTGCCGGAATCTAAACTCTTGTGTGGCCCAGCAGTGTATGACTCTTAGCCGGACGCAGCCTCTCAGTGCTTGACCGAATCGTCCATTGTCATGTAAGCTGATCGCGTGTTCTTGTTGGGCACACACGGTCTTTGCCGGCTGTGCATACCATGCACAAAACTCCCTATCGTGAACGCAAAAGCTTGCGATGAAAGAAGTTCGGCTTTCAACGCGATGGCAATTTCATGCGCAAAGGTCTCGCTCGGCTTCAGCTCACGAATGACACGACCAATCGATCTCGAATGCCTCGGACAGATGCTGTCATGCATGTCGAGCGTCAGTGTCACATCTATGACGCACTATTGACTACGAGAACACTCGGACCGAAGAAAAGTAGGAAGTGTCATGCTCACTGTAACGCACCGGTAACGGTACAACTTGCAAGCCTGAAGTTTTGACGATCGTCCACCACAACTGGGGTCCTGTGTGACGGTAGATACAGGTCAAAGTGTTGTTGCTGCCTAGTGATACTACGTCAAGTGCAGCTTTGCTCAGCCGACATATGCCGCAAATTAAAGTCATGCTCGGAGCATGTGTCGTGAAAACAACACCCCTCTACGCCTCTGTTGTCAAAGCGAGGTGTCGTTTTCACGACGAAACACGCGAGTAAGAACGCCTGTACATTCCGTCGTGGAAGAATGGATTGATACACGGACGAGGAGCCGAAACCAGCAGATCTTGTCTGCGCTGCATCTACTGACAACCCCCACATGCACCGTGCACAGTAAACTCGGTCATACTGGAGAGAGTGACGCCAGTAGGCTGAGTGTCAAATGGCGTCACTCATCACTCAGGCGTTCGTACTTGGAGCACGAGACGTGCCAAATGGCCATGGCGGGTAACTATGGTCCGTCGCGGTCGTAGGGTCGGTCTGTCGCAATCGTACTGGATGCGCCCATCAATTACAAGTTCGGACGAGGGCTGGCAGTCCCGTCACAAAGGCAACAAAGTTGTCTTGTTTGTCCAGGGAAGAACTTCCTGCAATCCCGAAGAGTGCATGGAGGATGGTGACCAAGATAGTCCGTAAACGAGCTGCAGTTTTCTCGGTAGTATGGCTTTCTTCGTATCTGTCGGTCCTCAGCTTCGTAGGGAATTGTTACTTGATATGGCACCAGACGTGTGGTAAGCATGTCGTCACACGTGGAAATGCCACCTTCTGTTTCGCGCGTGTGGCTTTTTCGCCGGCTAATGTCGATTAGCGTCTTCTAGTCGTCTTCGTGTGTTTCTTGCTGCTAAGTCATTGTCGTTTGCGCACTGTGAGTGAAGTCGCGTCGAGTGCTAAGGAGTAAGAACTTGCTCCGTTGTCACGGTCGCGTCGAGTGCTAAGAAGTAAGAACTTGTTCCGTTGTCACGGTCGATTCATGGCACGTTTGCATCGGACCTACGTAGACAAGCAACAAGCCAAGTTTTGAGACCGAGAACGTGGATGAGTCAAAGAAAGGAGCTCGGACTCAGGACTCGTTTTCGTATCGATTTGTACGTACTTGTGCTCGTCCTGCTGCTCGTGACTGAGCAGAGTGTGAAGTGTATAAGTGGCCGTGGCTGTTCTGTGTCGTGCGGTTGCCTCATGTTGAGAGAAGCTGAGCTACTTTGAAACGAGCGATACGAAAACGGCTATCTTATAACCCACGCAAGCGGCTCGAGGCCAAGGGCAGATCAAGCATAGACAGGGGTATCTTCGCTTGTGCAAGTCATGACGGCGAGTCTGTGTGCTTTGACTATAGAATAGCGACAAATACAGCAAAGCAGACGCAAGAATTCACGACTTGAATGTGTGACCGCACCTGCGCAGCTGCATTGTTACCTCCGTCTCTCACAGAACACCATCGACTGGCTGCTAATGCTGCACGCACTAAGAGGCCTTCTCGACGGGCCGTTTTCTAGCCTTCAGCTCGTCCAGGTGAAAGTTTTGTGCATTCTGTATGAACTTGTCGTCCCACACTGCGGTGCCTTCGCTTGCCGCTGCTGGCGTAGTTTTCACGGCATCCCGGGCTTTGCCGACGGTAGAAATGGGTGACGGTGGCTTAGGCGGCATTCCCACTTTTTTGCTAGCGATCCGAGGCAAAAGTCTGGCAATGCTTTCAGCCATGAGCTCAGGGTTGTCACCACCACCACCACCTCGGTCTTCGCCTGCAGTTGCCTCGTTGGACTCGACGTGACGAAGGGATCGTTGAGCACCGTCGTTCCTCGGAGCTGGACCGGTCTTCTGGCTGGACTCTGCCGCTGGTACGCCCAAAACGTCCGCATGGCTCGCATCCGTGACGACTCCAGTACAGGCGACGAAAGTCGTCGCGACGACAAACACAACACGGCGCACACGCATCGGTGATCGGTCAGCAAAGCAATTGGTGAGTGGTTGGTGAGCACGAGGAGAATCTCGGAATGCTTGAAGCTCAGACCTGCCTCAATGAGCCATTCTGCATCTGTCAGGATTGGATGGGTGAGGTGCGACAGTGACGCGGACAATGGTCGCAAGCAATGCCATGCTGGTCCGTCATTGTGACTTGGGTTGTGCTAGATCCCAAACGACGTTCGTGCCGTTCATATTGGAGCTACGTCGCAAGTGTACTGTATCCAAGACCTTCATCCACTATCAACCATGTGCATTTCCGTATTGACTGCCCTTGTAATCTTGGTACGGACCTGCTTCGAGCACAATGGGAAGCTCTGCAACGTGTCGACCGCGCGTCTTCGACATCATGGAGCAAAGTAGTACTATGGAACTTGTAACGCTCGCTACGTGTAAGTCACGTAAGAGCGTGCAGTCCTTCAAAAATGGCCATGCGTAAGACAGATGGGGTCAGTATGTCGTCTATTGACGACCTCGTCCGGGCTCATGCTTTATGTAACAGACGCAGCCGCTTCTACGCTGCATAGACGTGTCAACTTGCTGTCTCTAAATATGAGCACGTGCGACCCCTTCAATCTAGAGCCCGACATCGCTCGCCTTCCCGAATCTGTCTGCCTATTATCGTGACGATCTGTGTGATTGGCACAGCAACATGTTACAAAAAACTGAAGGTTAGACCGAACAGGTGCATGGACAATCGATTCGTAGCATGCTCGGCTGCTGGAGAGCGCTAACAAACACGAAGGCATTTGCAGTCTCATTTAAGTGATCGAAAGTACAGGTGAGTGCTCTCGCAGCACTTTGTACCTTGATCTCATAGCTGACTTAGGATGAAAGATGCAGGTGCTTTTGGTCGCTAGAACCGCAGAGCGTGAGCTGTTTACACTTGACAGCGCAAAGCGAGACGGCAAATCGTTGAGCGGAATGGCAAAGCCAAAAACTAACTAACGCTGATGCTATCCAGACTCACATGAGCTACCCACAAGCTGATCGGATGGTCGGACTATACATATATACACCAGACCCGCGCACGTCTCAAACGCGCAAACGGGAGCACTGCTTGCGCATATAGCCAAATAGCACGGGCGCTGATCGGTAACCGTGCGCAATTGCTTGTCATGGCTCCTCTCAGCGTCGCACGTTTTTGGGAGCTTGGAATCAGACATCTTACAGCGTTAGTGAAACGCCAATTCTTGCGGTCCATTTACGGTTGCCGCTGAGGTCCTCAGACATACCTGTACCGACCTACTTACTCTCGAACCTCGGGACGGGTCGGGTTCTACAGGAGACAGCTACGACGAGCTGCCAGGATCCGGTGCTTTTGTACTGACTCAGAGGTCTCAGGCATCTTGTACACAACTGTATGGTGATCGACAGTCATGAAGCCTGTTTCGATTGCTTGTCATCTATCGCAGACCTGTCTCACTAGCAAGAAAAAACAATCATGTGCAATGACTTGTCTGTCGACAGTCTCGTTACTCTGCTATCTTTCGAAGCGCAGTCAACCATTCACAACATCTTGGGTCAGCGGGGCAATCGCCTCTTTCCAGGTGAAGCCAACGCGACAAGCAACTAAATTGTAGATCGATCCAGACAGAACTTGCGAATAATTGATCATAGTATCGGGTCGGCAGCACATGTCATTTGCAAGCGCTTTGGAGACGAAGGAAGCACAATGCTTTCGTTTGCAAGAGATCTGGGGACACAGTAGACGTCCGATGTGACGACACCAATGGCTGCGCAACCACCTACGACCTTGCAGAGCGTTGTGTACGCGCCACTTGACACGGCGCTGTCTCACCTCATCGAATGCAGCAATTTTGGCCGAGACGACAGCAACACATCGGTACATTGTCGAGCCACAAAAGCTGAATGAAAGAAGTGGGAAGTGACGTGGTCTTCCATTCGAACGATAGATGACTCTGTGAGGCTGCGCGTAAAGCGTCGACTCACCGTATTCTTCTTGCAACACGACTGTCGACAGTCAGAAAGTATTAGCTCTTGAACAATGAAAGAAGAGCAGGAATAAAGCAGATACGCGTGGATGTCTATGCAAGATCCCAGGCATGTGTATACTCAAGCGCATAGTATACATCATGAATGCATTTTGTATGTTTCTGGCTACTTGGTGCGCTTTTTCGCCCATCTTGAATTGCATTTTTTACTCGGACAATTTGTACATTTTCTCTTGTTGTGCATCGCTATCTTTTTTATTTTGGGCATTATTTTTTGGCTCTCATCATGTGGTACATATTTTGTCCTTTTTGTGCTTATCTGGTGCATGTTCCAATTGTTCTTCTACCAACGATCGATTATGATCGACTTATCGACAAAGCAAAAGCGATAGCCTAATCAACTTGTAAGCTCAATTGATCGTTCATCTCTCAACATCTTATTTTTCAGCTATCGCATGTTCTGTTGTAAAAAAGAACTCACACGTTCCCAATTTCTCGAAAACAATGGTGTCTGCAGCGGGAACGCTGCTCTGGATGACGCATGCATTGGTACAAGAACATGGATGGGTGCTTCAAGGTCCGGAGAGCAATACGAATAGTGTGAAGAACGCTGACTCATTTGCTGGCAGCGTAAACCTACTGCCGGCTCGACGCTACAAATTGTCAGCAATGGCTCAAGACGACGCAGATGTTCACGTTCGGGCGCTCTTAGTGGGCACTAAACTGTTTGTCCACTTTGTGTCGACCGATAAAAGCGTTCGAATTAGTCTCAAGTACGTTCGTGCAGTGACTTAGCGGCGACGACGGTACGATATGAGTGAGTGACACGGTTGAACCTTTTTCTTCGCGACAGGATCGCTGAATTTGTAAACCCGCGTGGGCACCAACCGGATAACAAACGTCGAGCTCCGGGTCAAGTGGTGCGCACTGACGAATGGCGGTGTAACATGGACATTCTTCGCTGGAGGTGAGCTGCTGTCGAATGAGGTGGTTCGATCGAAGAGGATTGTCGATAACGTTGTTCTTTTTTGGTGGTGATGACGCAAGGCTTCAGCGCAATTTGTTTCCCGAATTCTCAGGCAACAAAAGTGTAGTGCCGGCGGATGCCGAGCTAAGTCGGCTTCCAGAGCAGATCCTTGGGCGCATTGGAAAGTTCCTGGCAGTTTCGGACTTTTGCCGGTTCACGGAGATGAGCAAAGTATGAGGGAAAACAAGTTTGATGGTGCAGAATTTGTTTGCACGTACTCGTAAGTCTCACTTTTTTGTACCTGCAGTATGTCCATATGTTGAAGGACTCGTCCGAGCTCTGGCAGTACTTTTTGCGGCGTGGTACGTCTATGAATAGCTACATTAGCTGGCTGATTGCAGTCACAAACCGTTCTTTTGTTGTTTACCCGTATGCTTTAGATTACGGCAGGACACTACAGTCTGATGACGATCCAAAAGCCATCTACGTCTCCATCTACAGCGATGCAAAGAGAATGGAGATATGGAATCGACTTGATCGTGAGCGTCGGCTTGGCGGGTACATGCAACACCAGCATACCCATTGGCGAAGAAGACTGGCAGCACCTTCTCTGCGGGGCCCAATGCCTCCGCTATTCGTACCATTCCGAGATGCTTCGTGGTTGTTGCGACCGCCGCATCTGTCTGGCTTGATGACTGATGAAGATCTTGGACTGCCGTTTGACTTCCGCTTTGACTCGCTGTATCCGGATTTCAACTGACTGGTTATAGCTGTACCGGTCGTTGATTCCTGCAAGCAGTTGTTCGTTTGGAATATGCATGTGTACTGCAAAGTCAATGAGTACGCAGGATCTTGTCGTTGCGGATAAAATGCCAACGTAGACCTCATGCGCAGCCTCATGCTGGAAAAGGTAACGACAGCCTTCGATCAAGCTACAGTGTTCGCCTTGGCTTTGCGATCAAGTGGCCAGCTACTTAGTACACTCGGCTCCTGCTCTCGATGTGATTCAATTGCTAGGCCCAACAGCCCATGCCAATGATGAAAGGAAGATGCTTAACCTTGCGACCTGCCCACTGATGCTTTCGTTCTCAGTACACGTCAATGATCGGATGTGCATAGTTGCCACTGCACACATTTTGCCCAATGCCATTGACTGCCATTTTGTTGCCGAAGCATGGTGCTGCCATAAGTTCTAGCTTGGTTGACAGTCAGTCTTGACATTTGGTAGAATTGCATCGGGACTGCCAGCGAAGCGAGCTCGATCGAGAACTAACGGCAATTCGCACACGTTCCGTGTTTGTAACGATAATCGCAGTGACGTTGCCGTGAAACTGTGAGCTCCAACTGCTTTAGTAAACATGCAAAATGACGTCAGTCCTTGAGGAGCTAATTGTAGTTAGTAGCTTGATCATCAATCTAGCCATTGCCAAGTAGTCGATTGACCCGCCTGATGACGCCGTCGATCTAGTTGATAGCTGCATCGTCTCCGCAAATGCATATAGCACAAGCAGAACCTGTCAAAAGACAGGTTCCCAAGAGACAGAGAACGCACTTTTGCATTCTGAGTAGAGAACTTGCCGATGCTATCATGTCATTCATGTCTAGCCATTTGCCAAACTGGTCTTCCCAATGCGTTCCTATCAGTGTCAGTTTTAGTTATTGCGGTGGCACTCTTTTTTGCTTTCGACATGCAAAGCTTTGCAGTCGAACCGAGCGGATGGTCTGATCGTTTTAGGCTGTGAGAGACCAAACGATACGCACGGCATTTTCGTGTTAGCATCGTGATCGTCGAAGACGATATCAAGTGCCAGGACACGCTCGAAACGAGCACGCGGAGCTCGCAACTGCTACACCCCATTCTTCGCTCGATGTCTTTCAGTGCCACGCACCCTTGTTTGTCCCGCGAACACGTACCTTAGGTATAGACTGACGTCGGCCTGTTAGAAACAAGTATTGAGGCTGTATATCATCATCGACTTGGTGGATGTCCTTGCTTGCTGACCCGACACAAAACGACTGTGTCAGGTTCGTATCATGCAAAGATATTGTGTTGTCCTGTCGTGTTCACTCACAACTGGGAAGCAAAGTGGCGGCTGTTGTTGTGAACGGAACTGACGAAAAGTAGGCAGCGGTTTGAGAATATGGTGTAATGCCGTAACCTTATCACCGTGCGCTTGTCTTAGGCTCACGGAAGAACATGTTGTGGCAAAGCGAGCGTTGTGCTGACACTACACTACCCGTCACGACCGTTAGCATGATCTTGATTGACTACGTCTGGCGAGCTGAGTTCCATCCAGATCAAGCGTATACAGCCACGACTCAGGCGTATCCTTGTATTCACAATCGTAATCCAGATGTATCGTTGTGAGAGAAGATTGGCAAGTATCGTGCGAAAAAGAGATCCGCACATGATACACAGGACGGAACAGATAGCGGAGCTAAATACACCGCATGTTTCCCTGTACCTAAGTATCTTCCTTTGCGAGTCTTGTTGATCATGTCCGTCTGTTTGTTCATTTAGCTTAGGCGCAAAAGTGCCTTCTGAATGCAGCAGAACCTTTTTAGCTGTTTGACGATACATTCGTGCGGTGCATATCTGAAGCTGATCGCAGTACTGTGTGATTGTTGGCTGCTGATAGTGATGCACGTGTTCGCAGGATATTCGCTACGGTGTGGAGCTCTACGAGGGTGTTTCACCGTCATATCCTCATGTACTGACAAACTAAAATGGTTTACGCACCTTTCAAACAACTTCTACAGTAATGCTGCTTGCGTTCGTTGGCTAGGAAAGCAGAAAGGGCATAAGGACGTATCTCGGGTCATCATTGCTTGCCCGACATAGCGACATATGAAGCTGTACACATGTCCGACAAGAACTGTCGTGAATGCAACTGTCAAATTGCATACCCGTCGACATGAGCGCTACGATCGTGTGTCCGTCGCGATTCACACACACTTGCTTACGTACCAAGATGCTCACGAATAAAGCGGCTGTAGTGACTTAGCCTTGTGAGTTCTCAACTAGTGACAGTTGTATGATACAGCAGTGACCGGTATGACCTGTCACCGCAGACAGGTGTTTCTGCTTTTCATTTAGTCGGTGTGAGTTTCATAATTTCGTACAGCGTCAAAAGTCGTCAATAGTCGCTAAAATTTAGCTGGCAATAAGCCCGCGAGGTCAAAATCCGTGACAACTTTGGTCACGTCGAGCAATCTGCCACCAACCAATTTCTAGTAGGATCAAACAGAACCACACGGCTTGCTTGCCTTTGAGCTATCGGCTCGGAAAAGCCCATGTTGTGCTGCTCTCTTGCACATGAGTTTGATAATGTTGTGAGCTTCGATCAGAATGTGATTGATAGCAGGCGGCAACTTTGTTTATGAGTGCGGGTTCGAATAGCGCAGCCATCAGCGCGTGTGCTGAACGTGAAAGCTAACTTGTCAGTAGCGACTTTCTGCGTCTCTGTGTGTATACGTTACTGTGTACCTGCAAACATGCATCAACTTTCGTACACTTGTGGCACCTCAAGAGAGCAGAAACGAAAGAAGCTAATGGTCGCCTTTCTAGCTGAGCCGCATGAAAAGCTATCTCCACTCTCTCATTACGCATCAAGCGATCCCGTGTTGTTGCCGTTCACATTGTGTTCTTTCTGTCGTCACACTGGCAAGATCAGCCTTCATCTATCGCACTCTATCATTACACATCATTGACACCAGCAAGTTGCGTCATCCACAATGATACGAGTACCATTGAGGAGTTCTCACACCTCAAAACGCACAACGCATTGCTACGCAACGAGCTCTGACCATTCAAAGTACTAACGTGCACGCTCAGACTTGATTTTATTCTCTGGACTAATACACGTTTACCAATGGCCAAAACACCCAAGAGCTTGCTCGTCTACCTTATCATCCATAAGCGTTTATAAGTCGAACGAGTAACAACGACACCAACAAAGATGACCTTTTCTCCATTTCAGAAGCGCGCTCTGTAATCGTGCGTAGCACTATTTACAGGCAGGACCAAAAAAAGATGTGCGTGATTTAGAAAGGCTCTGTTTGTCTACTTAAACAGGCATAATTAAGAACCAAACGTCAACACGAAGGCCCGGACACCAAAGTATACAAGAGGCTCGTCAAACGGAACCAGTCAACGAGACCCCCGTCGCCACCTCATCACACACGCTATCCAACCGCGCGATCTCTACCGCAGCACTATGGCCGTCCCCGCCCCCGCAACGATTGCCCGTCCAACCGGCGAGACCCTGCGCGGCAAGCAGAAAGAAAAGGACGTGCGAATGTCCAACATCATTGCTGCAAAAGGTGCGTCCGTCCTCCTTTCATGATTCACTTGTGCCGTCGCCTTTCGAATCCTAACGCTGCGACCGTAACTGTATTTCTAACCGTATTTCTATCGCCACCAGCCATCGCCAACGCTATTCGCACCAGCCTCGGACCCCGTGGCATGGACAAGATGATCCAGCAGAGCAATGGAGAAGTGATCATTTCGAACGACGGCGCGACGATCTTGAGCCAGATGCAAGTGTACCACCCAACAGCGAAGATGCTCGTGGACCTGTCCAAGTCACAGGACATTGAAGCTGGAGACGGCACCACGAGCGTCTGTGTGATCGCTGGCGCCCTTCTGGGTGCCTGCGAAGACCTCCTGCTCAAGGGCATCCACCCGACCAACATCTCGGAAGCTTTTGGCCTTGCTGCAGTCAAAGCCGAAGAGATCTTGACGCACATTTCGAAGCCCGTGGAGCTCGCGAACCGTGAAGAGCTCATCAATTGTGTCAACACGTCGCTCTCGTCCAAAGTCATTTCCGAGTACGCGGACCAATTGTCGCCGATTGCCGTCGACGCTGTGCTCAAAGTAATTGACATTGCCACGGCCACGAACGTGGACTTGAACGCCGTGCGCGTCGTGCAGCAGCTCGGAGGCACGATTGACGACTCGGAGCTCGTGGACGGACTTGTGTTCAGCAAGGGCTTTGACAAGACGGCGAGCAGCACGGGCCCTACGACGATAGAGAATGCGAAGATTGCGCTCATCCAGTTTTGTCTGTCTGCACCAAAGGCAGACATGGAGAGCAACGTGGTGATCAACGACTACGCTGCGATGGACCGCATCTTGCGCGAGGAGCGCAAGTACATTTTGAACCTCTGCAAGAAGGTGAAAAAGTCGGGCGCGACTGTGTTGCTGATCCAAAAGAGCATCTTGCGGGATGCGACGAACGACTTGTCGCTGCACTTTTTGGCCAAGATGGGCATTCGTGTGATCACGGACATTGAACGCAACGACATTGAGCACATTGCTACGACGCTGGGGTGCCTGCCTGTGGCGAACATTGAGTGTCTGACGCCCGAGAAGCTTGGCACGGCGGGGCTGGTGCAGGAAGAGACGGTGGGCGGCCACAAGGTCGTCAAGATCACAGAGGTTGTACACCCGGGCAAGACCGTGTCGATTCTTGTGCGCGGTTCCAACAAGCTGGTTCTTGAAGAAGCTGGGCGATCTCTACACGACGCTCTGTGTGTAGTACGCTCGCTGGTCAAGAAGCGCTTTTTGATTTGCGGTGGTGGTGCACCTGAAATCCAGGTGGCTCAGAAGCTGGCTGCCTACGGCCGCACACTGGAAGGCACGGCTAGCTACTGCTTGCAGTCGTTCGCTGATGCAATGGAGGTCGTACCGTACACACTGGCAGAGAACGCTGGTCTCCACCCGATCGGCATCGTGACGGAGCTGCGCGCGAAGCACGCGCAGGGACACACGAGCATGGGCATTAACGTGCGCAAGGGCGCCATTAGTGATATGTATGAGCTCAACGTGCTGCAGCCCCTCCTTGTGAGCACGAGCGCGATCTCGCTGGCCACGGAGTGCGTCCGCATGATCCTCAAGATTGACGACATCGTGATGGTCCGGTAAACAGGTCGCTATTCGATGCGGTACTGCTTGGGCTGTGGAGAGAGTGGCTGCTGTGTGTGTTTGCATACCTTTCGGCGACGAATGGCATGCACGTGTTCTGAAGCGGTGAAATGAACGCACTGAAGCTGAGATCGTACGCACCTGTTTTCGTCTCGACTGTTGTTGTTGTATGAAGCTGTGCTTGTTTGCTCTTCACTTTGTAGCTGTCTTATGTCCCAAACAGGCTGCCTGGAGATCTGCACAGCTGGTAAACTACGTTTGATTCGCAACGTGTGCGGCGGAGATGAGTGCAAGAAAGTGGCCACAAGCTTTTGTGCAATACATTCGTCCGAGCGACTGCTACTCGCTACGTAGTGGGCAGCCTCGCGGTCAATGTGCATCACATCAGCATAAGTGCTGTCCTCAACACACTCGCACCAGCTACGAACCCGCTCCCCAATGCGAGCCGTCGCAGCACCGCCTAAAGCTGCAACATCGCTGATATCGCGCACCGATACTGTGCGACTCGCTTCCCGAATGTCTGTTTAGTCAGGTATGTTGTCATTTCTTTTGCGTGCGACCTGCACGTTCGCAATGGGACTGTACCTGTGCACTAGACGAGTTCCGTGGGTAAGGTCAAGGAATGGTCAAATGGAAGTGCAGCCGTCCAGGTCGAGCAGTCAATTGCAGGGAATCCTACTGGCTTTGTTCCTCAGTTATGCGACGAGCTGTCCAGCCCTAAAGTCAAGAGCGATGCCAGAGATGAGACATCGCGAACGGATCCACAAAAAAGTACGTGCGTCGGGTCGTTCTTGTGCTTCCGTCGGTAGACGTCAATATGACCAAACGTGTCGAACGTATCGCGTGTTTTCACCACGTCATACACGCGGACAAACAAAATAAACGCAACAGTCGACACGGTACCGTCAAAGCTTTTTCCAATTAACCGCTTCTAGTACATACGCACGCAACAGCACTACACAATGTGTGGTCTCAAGGCCGTCATCTGCTGCTGCTATTCCAGAGGAGTAACGTGCACGCGCGTGTAGAGCGAGCTCTCTACTATCTCAAAGGCGTCGTGTCAATGTGTAAACTTATAAATCACGGGGTTATTTGGCTTACCTAAGCTAACTCGCTCTTGTGTGTTGTGCTCGTCCTCTTCAGCCGATACCGACCATCGACCGACGAGCGTCTTAGAGCGTGACGATCGATATATCCTTTTCCGACAGCGTGTAGCTGTTCGAGCGCTCGCGATTGCGGCGCTTCTTGACAAACACGAGGCCGACAAACGCCAGCACGCAGCACGCGACGCCCACCGCAATGTTGATCGACGCGTTCGAGGCGCCCATGGTCTTGGACATGCCGTGTTGCTCCTGGTTGGACGCCGACAGCTTCACAGACTGGTCGCTCATGGGCGACGACGACGGCATCTTGACCTGCCCATAGGGAGCCATCTCGTCCTGTTCCGTGCCGTTCCATGCCCGCCCGTCGGCTTGAAACACACACTGCCAGGCGCCGCCCTCTTGCAAGACACAATGCGCGTCCACGGGCGCAACGCAGTCGTCGCCAAAGCGAGCGGACGTCGCAGTGCAGCCACTGATGGGCTTATCGTTGCGACGCGGACACGCGCCCGGTGCGCCCTTTGGGTACACATTGGCCAGGGGGTTCCCGCATGCATCGCCCTGGACGCAAAACGTCGCGTCGTCCTTTACCGTCACGCGCGTGCACGGAACATGATCGTCTTTGAACGACAGCAGGTGGCGGCGCGTGGCCGTCCAGGTCTCCATCTCTCTCTCCATCTCTCTCTCTCTCTCTCTATGTCTCTCTCTCTATGTCTCTCTCTCGCTTACAGGTTTGGTAACAACAGCAGTAGTGGTAGTAGTAGAGGGCAGCAGTGGGCAGTCCGAGTAGGCGGTACGTAGGCCGGGTGTCAACTGATTGTCTCACGTGGCAGCAGCAGCAAATTTCGCAATGGCCGCCCCCTTTCACGGGCGTGAGACTCGATCCCCGACCGACCGACCGGCCGGCCGTCCATCTCTGGTCCGGATTCTGCGCTCAGGTCTTCTGCGGATCAGATGCCGCGACGTGCACCTGGCTGTGATTTGAAGCCACACACTGGATCCACTTCGCAGAGGCGACACGCAACATGTAATGCATCGAGCAGCGCCGAAAGTATCGAGCGACAGAGGTTTTGCTCTTCTCGCGCGCACGAGTGGGCTGCGACAAGTGGCGCATGTCGATCGCTCGATGGAGTTTCGCAATGTCGATATACTGACCCCGTCTCGAACCATAGGGTCGACTGCTGCCGGGCGTTCCCATCAGGTTTGCCAGCACCGTCGTCGTACCCATTGCGTTGAGGCAGTCGTTTGGCCGGCAACAGATGGGCCGTGCGTCACTTTCTTGCAGGAGTGAGGGAACAGATCACTGTCGTCGTCTGTTGCTTGGGCGACAGCGCAACGCTCAATGCACTTCGAGCGAGGACCCACCCGACAACAAATGTACGATCGCTTGCCTTACTACGGCGTCTATGGCTGTATCACGGCGTAGTTCTAGTGTCCTTGTGAGTTCAGCTTACCGTACGCCTTTGAGCGATTAGGAGGGAAGAGCGAGCTCGATTCTCGGCTGCGGTGCCATCATCAGCCGTAAATTTGGAGACTGCAGCTGTTCGGAAAGAGCTGGAAGGATCTCGATCGTCCATCGTTCTGTAGCAACCTACACGACAGTATTGACAGCGGGATGGACTAGCGCGTACAGGCGCTCGTGCGTAGAGTGTAAGTATCGAGAAGAGAAGACGATTGTTGATGATGTTGTTTTGTCGGCCCATTGCCAGTGAGTGAGCACAGGGAAGTGGACTGGCGAGTTTTATAGAGCATCGGACCCCTCGCATGTCCACGATGTTTGGCTTCCCAGTTGGCTGGACATAACGCTTCCAGCGGATTGATGGGCTGCGCGTGCACACGTTTACGACACACACTGATACACGCACAATCGCAGCTACACTTGAGTCTGTCCAAGCGACAGACAACGTGCATCGATCAATTGCTTAGGCTCTCGAGGCAGCCAAAGCTGAGGCAACTGCATGCAGCAGCGAGAGGGCAAGCAGTTGATGGCAGGGATACGCGCCAGCGCTGTTCGTGCACCATGAGACTTATCAGACGCGCCACAAACGGTATCTGCACCCTTAGCGAGCGAAGTGGTGTCCTTTCGCCTGCGCCGTACAGCAGAGGCAGTGTCCAGCTACTTCAAGGACACTGGGTGACGCGTGGCTTTTTTGCGAAAGACGCAAATGCTCCTGAGAGGCAGACTCGTGATCTATCACTCTGTACTACTGCCCTGCGCACAGGCTATCGATCAGAAAACCTGCCCGCTTCCATACGATCCATGGGACTCGGCCAGCAGTTGCGAAACGCTAGCGGTAGTCGCTGTATCAGGATTGGTCTTGAATGCTGCATCCGCAACGTCTGGATGCATGTGCAAGTGTATGCAGCCTGTGAAAAGACAGACAGCAGCGCATCTGAGTTACATATGTTCGGCATGGCTCGGGGTCTGGTCCGCTGGAGTTTCCCATGCACTGGTGCCATTCCGTACACCTAGACACGTACCAGGTTTCTGCCACGAACACAGTGCACGTCTGCGTGGATGTAACGGACTGCAGGCAGCGATGAGTTTCGACACGCTCTGCTACGATCGCAAGCCGGTTTGGAGGAACAGAATTGCGCGAGGGTAGATCCAGAGGTCGACTGCTGTACTGCATACAGGTCGGAATAGGACCTGTCGCTGGCCCCGTGCGAGAGGCAGCTGTCTCCCTTGATTGCTATTGTCGTGGTTCCAGAAACATGCAGCCACTGGAGGCAAGACACACAGCGCGTGGGAAGGAGGGAATTGATGGTGGTGTTGAGTGTTGAATGGCTGAGCGAGACCCATCTCAGGAGACTTTGCATCTGACCCATCAGATTCAGTATCTTTCCCTCTGAACCGATCACACCGGTTTGGTTGCGCGCATGTTTTGCACACTATCGGGCGCGTGAGGCCAGAGCAGCTTCCACTTACCTTGTGGGGCTAAACATGACCCGGTACGCGGTAGGAGATTTTTTGTATTGACGAGTGCAGTCAAGGAACCGTGAGATAAACTAGTCGAGTTCAGAATCAATCTGTGACGTTCGTCGCAGATGGCTTCTGCTTTACCTACAAAAGGAGCAGCGCTCCTCTTGCACAATGGCTCAACACGCGCTTTTTTCTTACTGCGAGCCCAATTTAGTCGCACAGGCGTAGATAGAGAGCAAGTGTCATACAAAGCATCAGATATTGGACAAAGATCCTAGATTTTGAACAAATGCTCACGATGTCGTCATTAGGCCGTTTCGATCAACTACGGCGTGCCGGAACATACTATACCATCATCCTCACTTATGACTGCCGCAATCACTCGTATGACGAAACACTCATGTTAGCAAACACTCAGCCAACAACTGCTGACATCACACATAAGGCCATGCTTGTCACACTAAAGCACTAAAACCTGCTTTGTGATAAATGCCGCCCTCGTGCAAGACCGCCTCAATCGTCACCTCTGCAAAACAGAAAAACGTGTATACGTACATACCCACCATTTGGCGACAGCGTTTAGAGTCACAAGCACAGGCTATCTGAACAGCGCAGACAAGCGCTTTGCAAAAAAGACGGCACACGCGATTGTGCTCATTTGTCGTGCAAAGGCTTCACGGTAGTCCAGTCGACGAGCGACGCACGTGATTATGGGCCACGACTAAGCCAAAGCTTGTATTTGTCGGCGTCTAGCGCTGTCACGACGATTATAAACGGTTGGGAGTAGGACGTGTGGGTCCTTCTTCTTGCAAAAAGTAGGCAACTATGGCATAAGCGGGGGTCGCTTCCTGTACCGGATTTTTGTGCATACAAGCATCGCATTCTTGTTCGCTAATCAATGAGGTGGTAGACCCGCCTTGACAGCAAGATACATCACCGAGCGGGACGCTAATTTTAGTAGGAACACGGGCACATTCGATTTGACGGCATCGTCTGACTGATAAGGCCAATCTGAACTCATCCGCGCACCTACTTGCCGCGCGGCTGCTAGCTGCTACATTGCGACAAGTGACCGCGTTGTATTCTTGCTGGGCGGCAAAGCTATCAAGAAAGTGACTGCGCGATTCGTTAGCTGTGGGAACGTGAACAGGGAAAGGGTACAGCCCTCTCCTCGCCATTCGTTCGTCTACCTCTTCATTCGGCTTATCATAGTGGGTTGCGCTAGCTGCAGCCCTAGACGTCTGACGCTTTCGTTGCTTGTAACGTCAAGCCCGCCCATTTGTGTTGGGAGTCGATCTTTGATATATACCACGCATTGTGCTCTGTGTACCTCGGAATGGATAGCAAGTTGACTTATATATGCTTGTCACTCAAAGTAGCCACGAGCATTTTTAATTGCAGACATGAAACCGATGCCGCGCTACAAGGACGGGATCGCTGACGAGTTTTTATCTCAAGAAGTTGGGAAGACGCTCGCTGTGATAGGCGCCTTCTGCATATACGAGCATAACAATATCGCAATCTACACAACAAAGTGTACATTTGTTATGTTATAGTTTTGGTGCAAGTGTCTGCACTTGAACGTATCCATGGTAACAGACACGTGCACAGATTTTACACGTGCACTATTGTCCGAGAAGCGCGGACAAATATACAAAAAGCTTAGTTACAAAAAACAGAAAAGTTACTGAGAATAACCAAAGTTCATAGCTGTTGTGAGATGATTCTACTATCATTGCATCGAGCCTCACGTGTGTAGATAATGTTCGCTTCCCACTCACTGACAACGCGCGTTTGTCGTTTGTTTGTTGGTGCTTTTTATTGGCTGGCGTAATGTCCTGTATGAGCTCATGAACAGTGTGTCGTCATGATGGTACCGAAGACTATTTCTTAGGTCATCAATTCTTTTACACAGTGACATTGTTATCTACAACCCGCCTAAATAATTTCTACTTCGACATAGCATCGATATTAATGCCATGCACAAGGGGCTTTCCCATTTTCATATTTCAAAATTTGACCAAAACTATGAAAATGACTAAGATAGTCATCATGCGTAACCACCTTTTGGTCATTCTAGAGAGCGGAGAGATTCGTCGATGCGATCCATTTCTTACGATATTCCCCTATCGCATGGATCGTATCGAATCATCGTGTTACGCGGCGAAGGCCACTCGAGGCACGGCTGCAAGGCTACTTGTATCTGCCCCTATGTTGACCACGACAAACGTGACAATGATAACTTCATTTATGTTATACATGAAAATTGAGACCATTTGGTTCTACTTAGCACTCGAATGAACGAAATCAGGGTACATCCTCAAAGCTAACGGGTATCGAGTCACCAGCCATTGTGATCGAAGTAGAGTGTTGGTTTTGTCAGGGCGATACAGCCTTGACGTCGTCTTGATCAACTTACGCACTGAACATGATTTTGGCATTGGTGTCTGCATCAGACATTATGTAAAAGCAGCTGACGTAAGCAACATGGTGATTGTGACAAAACACGCTGATGCAAGCCCAATATACAGGTTTTCACGTTGTTGAATGCGTCGGTCGCGAGGCTTGTGTGACAAGAAATATGTGGTACAAGTACGAAGCACGATCACTAGCCTATGAAAGGTGTACATTACATCGGCTGGTACGAGAAACTGGCTTGCTATCCCTATATCGGAGAAGATCATGTCTACGCTGTGTAAACAGCTCAGACCGTGCGATCAGAGATAATTTCCTCTTCCATAGGCCTCACCGGAAAATCAGTTTTTTTACGTTACAACACTTGCATGTATTGCGTATATTCCCAGCTCTTACAAGCACTCTGAGGTATCGGTATCACATTGATCGTCAGCTTCATCGGGTGGGCCCTATCTTGTTTTTCGGCAGGAGGCAAAACATTTGTCAACGGATTGATTCAAGTCTACCAGCTGCCCATCAAGGGCGATAAACCACTCCAGTAAACGAGGTAATTTGGTCGACATCGCGTTGTGTCTCTGTGACGCAGAATCTGAACGATAATTGCGCCGGATACTGCACGAGCTCACGAAACGACGAAGTAGTGAATAAGATTTAGGTCCAAATGAATGGATGAGCCTCGCTTCTGAGCTCGATCTTTCCATTCAAGAAAAACTCGTGAGTATACACGAATCTCTATAACTAGAGGCATGCGTAAAGAACGGCCCGACGGATGCTATGCATAGGCATCAAGGCAAACGGGCAAAAAAAGCGGTAGAAGCTTGCCATGCATTCTCAGACATGAGGGCGCAAAGATGTTTTTAGAACAAGCAGGTCATGACTAGTGAGGAGATGATTCAGCATTGCCGGTAGGTAGAGTCTTCCTAAAATTAGACCGCAAACATTACGCGTGACCACATATGTGGGTGAAGCGACTGCTATCTGCGTCAATGAGAGAGCTTCGGCTCGTCGTACAAAAAGAAGAACCACGTGTACAGAGGATGTGTACGCACCTTGCGCGACAACTCGGTGGTGTATGCGTAGCCTAAGTGGCGGATCGCATTAATTACGCCGACAAAGTGGAGCAAGTGCTACCCATTGGCCAGGTTTGTGACCGCATTTAGAGTGACGTATACTTGCAACAAAGACCGTAGTCACTTGACATCACCCTAACACACTACCCTTTACTCATATAAGCGCTCAAATTCTATCTATCTAAATATCTAATCTACCACAGCTTTGACGTATTCCTGCACGAATTGTACCACTAATTTTCGAGCTAGCAAAATATCATTCGAATGGATTTGATGACGTTCGATGTTCGATGCAGTGTACATTTTGAAAAAAGCAGAGACATCTGTTGCTTTCCATCTTGAGCGTCATTGTTCTCATCAACCATTATCTTGCACAATGCTGATGCATAGCATCACCATCTGTATGAGCTTCATCGATTCATTCGTTAATCAGGTATATTCTCAGTTAAAAATTCATCGCTCTTGCGTTTTTCTTCCTCTCTTCCTCGATGCTAATGACAACAAAACCGATACCGAATGCTTGAACCTTGTCGCAGACGCGTGATTAGTAGCAATATATCAAAAGTAGCTTGAATAAGTCCCCCTCAAGCTATAGATTCATCTCAATCACGGGTGGATGTACCAATTGCGGCAGAATGCTACGTAAGATGGCGTGCATATTGTAAAAGAATGTACCTACCTAATAATGGCGAAATTTGCAACCGATGAGAGCGCAACATAGATTCTTAGCAAGTGAACGTGACAAGTAATCATTCCTCTATACACAATATATAGACACATTTCGTCTGATCATATTTTCCAGATTCTTGATTACGGACATCATCATTGCAAATTGGGTATAGGTGATACGAAACTTAATAGATCACCGTAGAAATGGCCCCTGTCAGACGCAGAACTAGGATATTCGATGAAGTCCGAGGACCCCGTCGATAAAGTCACATTCGTGACCCTCTGCAAATATCGGCTAAATGTCAGCAGCAAAAATATATGCTTTCTTAATTGATAAGCAAACACTAGAATACTCATATCCGATCAACTGTACTTAAGCTGCGAGCATGGGGGTATCGGTCGGAGATTTGTCTGGATTAAAACCCAAGTGGGAAGGGGTTAAAGGGGAAACATTTCGCTGTTTGACATTGCATGCACGCACGCACGTTATTGAGCAAACGATATTGCTTGCATGATAGGGACATACCAGGCTAGTCTTGCGGTAAGTTCTTAGCATGCAAATAAGTAAGTATGTCACATCGGTGCACTTGAACAGATCTTTGACGGCTATTTTATATGATTACACCGCCACGATAAGCGTGACCTAGAAAATAATGATAGCCGCCGTCAGAGCAGCTTAAGCTTGGACCGTATTCTCTTCTTACGACCAGTGCCAGCCGCAAGCTCATAGCGTTGAGACAAGCTTAGTAGTTGGCATAGACCCTGCTTCCAGGAACCTTTCATAAATCTCAGATCCCGAGACAGCTCGGCAGATTGCATTAGTCGAAAGCCGTATAGCAGATTCAATTTGATAACCTTCCATAACATATTGGAGCCTCAAACTTCGTGTATAAATTACTAGCCCATACGACTCTTTTGATCGCAATAAGGTCTTAACGACATCAAATATGTCCCGACAACTTTAATTAAAGCGAAGTTGTCGGAGTACTCGTAGGGATTGATACACATTGCCGCCGACGTATCATCGATGTAACGGGGCACCGACAACTCCGTACTGGTCAACCAGTACGGAGTTTACTATCACTGACTGTAGTGATAGTCAGTGCCCAGCTAGGTGTAGAACTACACAGAGGAAGGAAAGGAGACTAAGTAGTCAGACTAGTCTCTTGGTAAAAGTAAAACTGTATTAATATAATTAAGTCCTATAACTCCTTGAATCTCTGTTTGTCCTGACTTAATTATACTAATGTAACTAATGTATCATGACGTCTACTCACCACCCATTGCGCGCGTCTAGAAGCGATTGGTGGGTTGATATCATCACGTTATCAATCAATGAGTAGACCCTTCGGTCATCCCAACAATATCACCATGTCTTGTGATATTATTAAAAGAATATCCGACGTAATATTTTTTATTGTCAGATTGTTTTAAATGACAATCTCATGTAACGGGCTACCCCGTTACATCACCCCTCCCTTATCTGACAGTCACCATGTGACTATTGAAAACTTGGTGGCCACCCGTTGGACACCAGTGGAACAGATAGCACTTGTTTGGTCAGACCCATTCACTCCTGACCTTGCCTCACATAGTTAATATGTCTGTGCGAGGTGATTCGAAGACCACACAGCCTGCTGCTGTGCCAGCCTCTGCGGCAGACGCTTCGTCGTCTGCTGCTTGTTCTCCGTCTGCAGCAGAAGGTGGTGCAGACGCACGCGGCATCGCACCACGTGCGCATGATGACCTTGTCAATGAGGTCATCAATTCTGGCGAGTCAGACGTGCCTGACTCGCGCAAAGTTCCAGAGGCATCCCGATCACCGGCGGTGCTTCATCGTTCGTCAAGTGCACTGTCGAACGAGCGGACTCGTGAAATACAACACAGTCTGTTCGGCAGTGATGATGAACTCTATGATGAGGAATACTATGCCTCACCAGCATCAACTCGTGCTTCCCCGCACGAGCGTGATGACGATGGCGAGAGCCGTCGTCATTCTGAAAGCCGTGGTACCGAAACAGGTACCACATTGAAGCGTGATGAGCTGAAGCCGTGGCGCTTGCCCGAGCAGCTCATCAATAGCTTGTCTCACGAGACAAGCCAACACCATCGAATTCCATTATTCGATGCAACTGAGCTTCATGGCTTAAGTTCCAGCGCGAGTAACTTCCGGGCTGAAGAAGACTTCTCTCTCGATGCCTTCCTTAGGCATCGATGGTATAATAATAACCAAAAGCGTGACAAGAAATTGCTTTTGGCAGCGTGGAACGCCTTCGTCCAAAATGTCAAGAACTTTGGACGAGAAGGATGGCTCCAAAAACTTAAAGCGGTACGCATCAAGTTTGAAAAGCGAACGCCAACCGGTGCTAGGTACCAGTTGCATCGTTTGTCGAGTGAGGCAGACATTCCTTTGCCTCACTTGGGGAGATCCTTGTGCGAGTTGTGTTGACAACTCGCAGCGTGCATATAGGGACGTGTATACCCTAAGCTCGCCCTGGGGAAGGGCACACATCTAGGCTGAGATGCGGGACGCGATTACAAACTTCCAATCCGTCTACAAACTCCAAAAGCGTGTGTTTACCGATGGGCCACAGGACTCATCGGATGGGTCTCGTCATACTGGCGGACGAGATCTTCAACATCCATCAACTGCTGAGAGCGGGGCTCCCAGCTGTTCCAAGAGGGTGGATACCCCTTCCACTGGACGAGGTAGCTCGTCCTTGATCCTGAATCGTCACGGTGGTTCGAGATACGCTCCACTAAAAAGCGTTGACCACCGTGTGAGTCCACCAAAGGATGTGGCGGAGGAGGAAAGACCTCCTCAAGATCGTTCTGCTCACCATCTCGATCCTCACGAGATGGATCGCGCAATTCAACGATTGCGCGATGATCTAGAGCACTAGAGGGACAGACTTTACGCACTGACTGACTCTTTGCGGAAGTACCTCAAAGAGCACGAGGCGAACCGTGCGAAGGACCGCGCTGAGTATGCGGTCGCACAGCCGCAGGTCGAGCGCGACGTCCGCTCCTTCTTTGGCGAGCTGGCGACAGCTCGCGGAGAGATCGCTCAGTTGCGTTCTGAGGTCTCTTATTTACGCGACCAGAAGGACCGTCTGGAGCGCGAACGCAAGAACTTAATGGATGTTCTTGAACGTGGGGGCTATCTGTATCGGAAGAAGAAGGCTCGTACTGACATTACGGCCTGAGTCGCCCCACGTAAAACGTAGGATGTGTGCGCATCTTACGTGGCAATTCGATCGTGTATGCATTGCCCTTGCGGTGCAACACACGATATGGCCTAATGTACTTCGGCAGTAGTTTACTACTACCGACACTAGTGACTGCATGTCCAGGTAAGTTTACCGTAGACAGTAGTACTAGGTCGTTAACCTTGAAAGAAAGAACATTTGCTCTTCCATTCTTGTCTGCGTTCCGTTTCTGACGGTCCACTGCATTTGCGATGAAGTCCTGAACAAAACGAACTACCGCCTCTCGAGTCAGCAGGAAGTTCTCTGCTGACTCTTTGTTTTGACTTCCAGTGCGCTTCGTGCGCACTGCTAAGAGATCTTTCTCTTCTTCAACGAGGTTGTCTTCTTCCTCGCTGGAATAATCATTGAACGATGCCGAATATCCCAGCATCGTCATCGTTGTCTGATGTAGCAGCAGCGTCATCGCTACTGCTAAGCTCGATTTCCTCGATGTCGACGTTGTCGACATCGGCATCAAACATATCGGCGTGAGCGGTGATACGTGATGAGCAAGAGCCAAAACGGTTTTTGCTCGAGCGAGTCCCTCCCCCCTTGACTCAGAGTCACTCAGTATGAGGGAGGGAATACGTGGGTGGCGTAAGCCATTCACGTACAACGGTTTATGCGTTGTGGACGCATGCACGGAATTGTTGATGGCAAACTCAACCATCGGCAAGAACTCACTCCAATGTGAAAAGGAGTGGACGTATCCAGAAGAATATATTCGAGGACACGGTTCGCTAGTTCAGTCTGACCATCCGTTTTGGGATGATCAGAGGTTGACATCTTCAACCGTGTTCCCAATGTGCGGAAAACGGATTGCTAAAACGCCGCCGTGAACCGAGGGTCACGGTTGGATACGAGTTCACGGGGTAAACCGTGGAGTCAACACACAGTTTCGATGAAGGCACGCGCACAGCCGTGGGCGTTGATCGATTCTGGGACCGCAGCAAGATGTAATATCTTGCTGAAACGATCCACAAACACAAGAATACCATTTTTCTTGTTAGTGTCTTCGGGTTTTCCCAAGACAAAGTTCATCGACACGGACTCCCAACACTCTGCCGGGACCGGCAGAGGTTGTAACGGTGCACGGGATGAAGTACTAGGCTTCATCCGTTGACAGACCTCGCAATAACGAATGTACTTGCGGACAAACTGATACTGGCGGGGTCAGTAAAAGTAATGACTGACCGTGAGGTAAGTCTTTTTTTCGGCCACGATGCCCGCCAGACGGCGCATCGTGACATTCGAACATGATGCGTAATCGCAAATCATCATGATCGGGTACGACGACACGAGGCGTGTCGTCGGCAACTGCTGTATAGTACAGCAGGCCATTGCAAGTCGTGTACCGATCCAAAGAGGATTGGTACAGAGCCGGCAAATTCGACAAGGATTTCCGGGATGGGTTCGCAAGATGACCCATCAAACGGAGGAGATCCGTGTCTCCTGCGCATGCTTTCTGCACGTCGTCAAGTAAAGGTGACGACGGCACACTGATGAAAAGTGTCGCAACAGTGGGCAATGTCTCACTGTTAAATTTTACGTCCGGCTCAAAATCGGGCCGACGTGACAACGCATCAGCGACGACATTAATTCGTCCTGTCTTGTACTACACGGAGAAGTTAAATTCCGTAAAGAAGGACAGACACCTCGCCATCCTTTGCGAGAGGTGTGAACTGTTTACGGCCGTGCGTAGTGACGCATGGTCCGTTTAGACGATGAACGGTCGATCTCCCAAGAGATAGACCCGGAACTTAGCCAGTGCATACTTCATGGCAAGTAGTAACTTGTCATGCACTGGGTAATTGCGTTCATCTGGTTGCAGCTGACGCGATTGATAGCAGACGACGCGCTCTGCGCCGTCTGTGTCATACTGCATCAACGCACAGCCGATAGCGAAACCGCTGGCGTCACAGACCACATGAAATGGTCTGTCCTGATCTGCAATCGCCAAGATGGGCGATTGCATCAAGCTTCGCTTGATGCTTTCAAAGGAACGCTGGCACTCAGCGTTCCATGACCACTTCACATCTTTCTTGAGCAAGCAAGAAAGATGAACAGTCATCTCGGCGTAATTGCGCGAGTACTTGTGCATGTACGCCTCTAAACAAAGGAACTTACGAAGTCCCTTGACATCGACTGGCACTGGCCAGTCGGTGATCGCCTTGATCTTTTCGGGATCAGGGCGTACGCCGTGTTTACCCACGATGCACCCAAGAAGTGGTATTTCGCTAGCCGCGAATATACACTTCTTGAGGTTGGCGTACAACTTATGCTTGCGCATAAGTTGAAGAACCTGACGAACGTGAGTTCTGTGAACTTCAACGTCCGTCCCTCCGTCCATAGCCCGGCTATGGACGAACACATCGTCGAAGTAACTCGGTGCGAAGTCTCGCACCGGTCTCAACAGATTTGTAAATCATCTGTTGAATGTTTCAGGGGCATTACTCAGCCCCTGTGGCATCACTAGCCACTCCCACAGCATACCGCTGGGGGTGCTCACTGCTGTGTACGGAACATACCGTTCACGCATAAGGATCTGATAGAATCCGTCCATCAGATCCATGGACGAAAAGATGATACTCTTTGACATGCCATCTATGATTACGTCCTTCCTCGGTATCGGCGTCTGAGCCGGTACCGTTGCAGCATTCAACTTGTTGAATGCGTGCACTATCCGCCACCCTCCTGTGGCCTTTTGCACACATAAGGTCGGAGAGCTGTGAGGGGATGTCGATTCCCTCACATGGCCCGCTGCTAAGCGATCGGCAAAGAACTTGTCGATCGCTAGTACTTGTTCACGAGGCAGTGGCTACTGCTTCATGACACAGTATTTCGATCCCGGTTTGAGCTCGATCTCGTGTCGAGTGCCTTTGTCCTTAGGCAACTCGCAAGGCACGGATTCAGGGAACACATCCTTGAATTCGATCAAATACTCATACGAAGGATTTGCCTGAAGCGACTTCCAGGATTGAGATTCATATCTCTCAATCCGAGTCTTCTCATCGAGGACACTTTCGTCCATCGATGAGCTGCTGAGAACCCGTTCGTTCTCAGCAAATACTGTGGCCGACCGAATGTCGGTCACATACTCATCCTCTGTGACGAGTATGCAGATCTGCTTGACTTTGCCACTACGCAGATCACGCAAGAACTGTTTCGGTTCTAGCGTTGGCAGTTGAGTTATCTCCGAAGTTAACTTCGGAGGTGCAACCAGATCAAGCGTGTAAGCGCCTACGCTTGATCCATCATTAACCGAGACATTCAGTGTATCGATTACCTCCTGGGAAATCACTTCCACAGGATCTGGGTGCGCTATCTCCACAACGTAGTGATTATCTACATTGTGTTCTTGTACAGTCGTGCTAACGACCGTACCACAAGTGAGGCCATCGCACTCGCTCGTAGTACTACCACGTGAGTGTGGGCATTCTAAGATATTCTTCAGGGGATTATCTGAGGAACAAGTAGCAGGTATAGTAACCGATCGATACTGACAACTCACCCTTGGCTCGTATCTCCTGAGCCAAGGCAACCCTAAGATGACGTCGAACTTGTCATCTAGGTCAAGAACGATGAAATCATCATCGTACTGTTCGCCTTTTAACGTGTAGTGGATTCCGAATACACGTTTCTTCACAGTGATCGATGCGCCTGTCGCTGGGCGCACCGTCATCTTCGTTGGAGGGATCTCCCGCTCCACGAAGTTGAAACTTCCTGCCTCCAGCGACTAACGACGAGCAAAATTATTCGACGCCCCACAGTCAACTAGGGCGCGAAGTGACAAGTCTTTTTTCACTTCTAACTTCAAGGTGATGAAAGACACCTCATCACCAGGTGCAGAGACACACAGAAATTGTGTGTCGGGAGCACCCTTCTTCAGGATATTTGCAAATTCTCTTGATGTTGCTGGATCAGTAGGGCGCTCCGCCCCTACTGATCCCGACCGTTTTTTTTATGGTCCACCTCGCGGTTGTGACTTCGGAACAGCAACGGACCCTCGCCCTCCAGTTCTTCTTGCTGGTGACTTAACACTGCGCTCAGCACCGTGGGGTTCTGAGCGGGGAATACTGCATCCATATGCATAGTGTCCCAGTTTATGACAGCGATGGCATCTCACCATTCGCTTGTCAATCGCAGGGCGAGGTTTCTCGCCCTCGACATTACAGAGGTCTATTGATTCTGGACATCCGACTGCTAATCGTCTTTGTGGATGATGCGGGGTCAACGTAGCGTGAGACTGTCTCACGCTATAATTTTCTTGCTCCGATGCAAAGATTGCCTCTGAGAGCGTCTTTAGCTCTCCGCGATACAGGTGGTCCCTAACGGGACCGTCTGAAAGCTCTTGAATGAAGATTGTGATCAACACAAACTCACTCACAGGGTTCACTACCATGCAGCTTGCAAGGTAGCGTACGTGCTGATCGTAAGCGTGAACCTTACACTCGCCCTGTTTGATTCCGAGGAGCTCTGAAAGAGTCCTGAACTATGCTCTGGGCGGCTCGAACGTCTCACTGAGCAGGGTCTTGAAGATCCTCAACGACCCAAACACATTTGGGTCGTGCAACTTGAGGTTCAGGGCCCAAGCTCTAGCTTCTCCTGCCAGGTTAGACTGAGCGAATGAGACTTGCATTCGCTCATCGTTGATGCGAAGATCATCGATGGCATCGTCCAGCTCGACGAACCACCTCAACAGGGAGTCTTCCTAGACTCCCCGATACTTGGAGACCTCTAGTTTTAGAGACTTCCGTCGACGCTCACGCTCTTGCGGACTGAGACTGTTGTTGTCTCAGTGCTTCGGTCCGCTGGTGATCTTGTTGTTGTAACAAGGTCACCTGCGCTCACGACTCATCAAGTTCTCGTTGCAAGAACTTTCTAATGACGGCATGTTGCTGGTCCCTATCCCTTGAGGATAGCATGGCCCATGTGGCTTCCTCGCCAACGGTCGAACTCATTAGTTCGATCGCACTCCATTCGATGTCACTCAAATAGGAGTAGCTTTCACGGGTTCCGTGAAAGCTGTCGCCGTCTACATCGTCCAACATGTTCATGTTGGGCGATGGGGTTGTGGTCCTTGGACGGACTACAAAGTGCTACCAGGTGTAACGGGGCACAGACAACTACGTACTGGTCAACCAGTACGGAGTTTACTATCACTGACTGTAGTGATGGTCAGTGCCCAGCTAGGTGTAGAACTACACAGAGGAAGGAAAGGAGACTAAGTAGTCAGACTAGTCTCTTGGTAAAAGTAAAACTGTATTAATATAATTAAGTCCTATAACTCCTTGAATCTCTGTTTGTCCTGACTTAATTATACTAATGTAACTAATGTATCATGACGTCTACTCACCACCCATTGCGCGCATCTAGAAGCGATTGGTGGGTTGATATCATCACGTTATCGATCAATGAGTAGACCCTTCGGTCATCCCAACAATATCACCATGTCTTGTGATATTATTAAAAGAATATCCGACGTAATATTTTTTATTGTCAGATTGTTTTAAATGACAATCTCATGTAAAGGGCTACCCCGTTGCAATCGAGCCATATACCCCGTAGCGTGCTCGAAGGAAGCTCTTAGAATGGATTCAGCGCCAAGGTGAACAGCAGATATGCCAACGGGCATCCCAAAGAGGACGCCACAGATGTTCTAGCGGCATTTAACATATTGACGAAGAAACGGCTCTACCAGCGTTATGTCGGTCTGCGATGATGCGCACGACATTGTCCAAAAAGCCGAATCTGCGCAGCGCGGGGTCAAGAAGTCACGCGGCAGCCAATCATATGACTCCAAAATTAAACAGGAGTAGTACCAGCGCATGACAAAGATCGCATTTTATGTTGGCATAGATGTTGGTATCGGCGAGGATGTAGAAGGCCATCTTTATTTCAATATACAGTACGAAACAATCTGCATCGAATGAACGAGCGTCGGGTGCATCGGCTGTAGTCGTAACACAAACACTCGCTTGATGTTATTGTATTCGTATCTCAGGAGAAGAGAAGGAGATACGTCGATAGTTGAATTGGTGTGTCGCGGTCCACCCCCACTCACGTAAGGTGAACAAATAAGTGGTTTGATAGCGCACACATTTGACAGCCGCACAAGCGCCGGGGCAAGACTGTTTACGTTGCCGCGGTACCAGCCTTTGCCGAGATCTTTTGGGTCTAGTATTTCTTGGCTTGCATCTTGTTCAAAACATCTGCACTTCAGCCTCTTCCATCTCGTTGCGAAATGACATCATGTCGATATCAAGCGACCTTGGCAGGAGAGAGGTAACCAATCTAGGAAAAATACCTCTTACCGGCATCATCCACTGCAAAACCTTTCGCGGTACGCAGCAGCACAACTATCAAGAAGAGAACGACAACACGAGAAGTGCTCGCTGTCCATCTACACTATCTACGTGCACCACAACAAGTGCACACGAAGACTGCGGCGTACTTCGTCCTAACATCTGCAAAGCAAGTGGCGTCTCGCAATACGCACTTGGCTCTGCCTCGCAGGCGATAGGACCAAACGATCTGACGTCGCTCTACGTCGCGCCATTTTTTTTGCTACTCAAAAGAACGTGAGACGCCGCGGTCTTGGTGTGCAATCGATCCGATGCACGCCGACAGTGTTGATGGGTAGTGAGTGTTGATTACGCTTATACAGTAGATGATGCTGCGTAGAGATCAAGCTTAAGCCTCAGCGAGGCCTCAAACCACCTGCATTACGAATGAGCCAGCGACAGCTTGCGCCTGCCAAGTATAGACTAACACTACGCTGCTTTCGTCTTTGTCTGACGGTCACGATGTTTCAATAGTGATGATCAGCGCTGATGACAATCCGGTCGAGCTCGATCGGTAATCGAGGAGCTTGGCCAATGTCGTTTTGTAGATGAACGTTGGCAAATTTGCGCGGAAAAATGTGACAGAAGATATACTGCCGCATAGTAGTCGCATAATAGAATGTAGTTCTTAGAGTAGATGCGTGATTTATCGAGCCAGGAAGATCGCAAGCGCATGCAGACAATCTCAAGCAAATTTTCGTGTCTACATGCCCGACCGGGAAGGATTTCTATACGAATAGATGCAAATTGTGAGTCGTGCGTCGGGTCCCCCACTTTTTGTCCGTAGTCATCGAACACACGGCATACTGGCCCTATCACAGCAACATTATCGCACACGAGCATACTGACCCTTTCCTAGCAACATTATCGCCTAAACTCACACACGGCTGCAGCATAGTATGTCAATTTTTGCGCCGCTTAAGTCACTGTTTCGTCAGCCAGAGTAGCACGAACAATACATCAACTCAGCTATGACCTATTTTGCTGACTCAATGCATTTTTCGTTGCGGTTCGTCTAAGCCCTTCAAGTTACGGGTCGTACAAGATCACATCGATGGTAGCAACAGGGAAGAGGGACAAAATTGTTACACTTTGTGCACTCACGTGGTCCCGATGGCTATCATTTTCTCTGTACACACATGTGTAAAGTACCTGTCGCAATACGATGCATGCCAAAACATCTTGTCGCACGCAATTTGTACAGGGATGAACCCGATACATGTTGTTAACACGAAATAAGGTCGATGTGAGCATTACATTAATTGAAATATTGTTAGATATATACCTTACTAAATAGATGTGCAAGCATTTGACCTATAAAACATATTTTCATCACTACCACTTACGGTCTCATCTAGAACATATGATCAATCAAAACGACCTTGTCGCTGCTAGACGCGCGCAATGATTGATGGGCGAATATCCATTATATGTGTAATTTGATATTTAAAAGTACGATTACAAGCCACCCGCTAAGAACGTTAGACTATGTTTTGCACAATCCATCTTTCTTCCTCTTCTATAGGTGTTCAATTTAATGATAAGTCATCCTCTGCACGTACAGCGCAAGCGAGTAATCGAGGCAACTGCCTACAGACTGGTCAATGTAGGAAGCTTGTACCGTGTCAGCACCAATTTAGGTCCCAATACACCCGGTAGGATTTGTAATCAATAGTACAATGTAGTCGATGGAGACTACTTGTAGAAAGTGGTTAGCCGAGAGAAGGACGCCATATTAGTTGGTCGCATCATTGACGAATAACCGAAGGCTCCATTGTTCTCGTCAAACTTTGCTTGATCATGTAACGATGGTCCATAGATCTAAGCTTATGTTCCCATACTCTTGTGTAATATAGATTCGACATAATCAGCTCCGTTGGACGTTCGCCGCCAGTTGATTTTATGATCTTAGCCAGAGGTCCCTTAACACGGTAAAGGTTAGTGCGTTATATTATTTAGTCGACATGGTAACTCTCATACTCTCAACGCGTCAACACAAAACTATCGCTAGCTTATTCGGCGTCCGAGTACCAAAATGAAAAACGGTGACGCAGCTCGATTTCCCCATTATAACTACTTTGTGGCTCCAGGCTTACTTATAACGTGCAACAAATTTTATTTTGATGAATGTCTAAGCTCAGCAGCTTCCATACTTCACACTATGGGTGATTCCACATTAAAGGGTGACATCGACACATTTTTTTCTTTTTTGAAGGTCACAGAGATTGTACAAACTTATCTAAAAATCGTTACAATACCCTCAGCGCATTTCCCTCGGCGTTTTGCTTAAAAAGACTTAAACGTTACCTTTCACGAGTCTGTCCGTCTTGTCACTCGACAAGTGTCAAACATGTCTTCTACCTTATCATCGCCATATTGTAACGAGGCACTGATGACTACGTGCTGAGGTCAGTGCGAAGGTTACCATACTGGCAACAGTAGGATCCAGTGCCCTGATACCTCACGTACATTTACGTGGCGGAAACCGTTACGTGTTAACGACAACGCCAAGTAGTCGAAAAGTAAATCTGCGATTGAATATAATGAAGCTCGATATTACCACCCGTTACGTGCGTCAAGAAGCGAATGTATCTCATCAATTAGTCCCCACTTAAGCTTTTTATATTTAGATGGTACCACTTATGGTGACGTCACCACCCGTTACGTGCGTCAAAAAGAGATAGTGTGGTAAAGGCCCATACCAAAAATTAAGGTAGACCCTTTTCTCACTGCACAATATTACTGTAAGTAGCGATACTGTACGAAGAATACTAAATAATGAATACTTAGGTGTCACTTCAGGCAAATTCCACTGACATTATAATAGAGCAGAAGTTCATTGTTATATAACATACAAACCGATTGTACTATCGTGACTATCCTATTTTTGTGTTTCCGCCGGGGTCGCTTCAAGTTAAAGAGATTTTTAATAAGTCAGATCGCATTGCATCGTACACTAGATTTCATGTAGTGCTTATCTAGAGCCGCAAAACAGGCGATTATGCAATTATATGCAGCTAAAGAGACAATACACAAGCTCACGTGGCGAAAAAACCATATTGTGCTGCTATTGCGCTTGTAATTGAAGTAACTGTTGATGCATTTGCACGTGGTCTTTTACCATATGCATATGATCGCCTCAAAGTTTGATCCATCTTCTCGGGCAAGTTGGACTGTAGTTTCGACTCCCTATTGATTACCAAACTACTCCAATCACGAGTGCATGCGTTTTAGCTACTATCGAGTCGAACGTCTCGTTGTACACGCTAGATCTTGCGTGCTCGCAAACTCGAGATGGCGCTGATGGCCTGCGCCATCGTAAACTGGTTGACCCTAGCATCGCTAGTTCGATAGATTCACGCAAACAATATTCGACCTCAATGGCGTATGTTTTGTTATAGAATAAAGCCGTGGGTCATCATAAAGCAGTTCATAAGCAATATGAATGGCGACATGTGTAAATGTTAATTATTCCCTTTGTTAGAATAGAATTGATGTACGATATTGACATTCGTGCAAGCTATTTACGCGCTAAAAATATATGTTTTAAGGCTGTAAATCTCCCAAAAATTGTGATTCAGCGGTAAACCAAATGAGATCTAAATTTGCAGTTACCACTTTGAAAAGCGTTCATCTGTAATGTACAATACAGTAAGTGTGAAGCATGGCTTATCGAACGTAAAACGGCAAGTACGGTGGGCGAAAAAGGACTCCAATATGAGCGACCTTCAAGGCGCATCGATTGTCTAAAAGAGAGACCTTTCTTGACTCACATACTGAGACCCAATAATAATTTTACTGACAATTTTTAGTGCGCCTATTATTGAATTATATAATTTTTCTAGCCTCTAGGTTGGGCCTTCTCCTCATCCGAGATGATCCACGCAATTGATAATTTGCAGCCCTTCTGTATGCTCAACGGGCGCATATGGACCATTGGACCTTATGAAAAATCGAGTGAGCTCAACATACCGCTTGACGAGGCCAGCATCAACCATCCGCGGATAAGCGGCTACCATCAACAGTTTAATGGTATATGTACTATTTAGACAAACATATATCTCATTCTCTTCCTCTTCACATTATTGTGGATCAAGGTTTGTTATAAATAAAAGGGTTTACCACAAATTCTTCCACCAGCTGTTTGGTATGAGCAGGAAATACCAGGTGTATCTCACGTATCTAACCTAAACCTATGCTTAGTCAGCACTATCGTGTCCACCGGACCTGCATAAATTCATTGACCTTGAGCGTACTTGTCAGCTGAATTCAGACGAAATACCAGCGCTACTTTGCTGATCGGGCGAAGAATAATAAATCAGGGTTTTGGCTCGCCTAGTTGTAGAAAAACTGGACGCGGCGCCTCGTCGCAAGGTCGATTCGGAAACGAGACAGGTCAAAACTTTAGGTCGAGACACCAAGCACCGCGTTTAGATTCTTGAACGTGGTGGAAATATTTGTGCTCGGAATCAACCGCGTATTAGCAGTACGGGTAGAGACGACCAACGTAAAGCGGACGTTGCAAACGCACTGAACGAGGCGCTAGACCTTGTATACTTTGCCTTAGAGATGGAATACGCAAAAAACACCGTTTCAATTCGGCGGTAGAGTTATCCTGCTATCTTAACTGATACATGCTTCGATTCATAGTCCATATACATTAGTATTTAGTACCCGACAATATAAATTGAAAAGAATATGCCATCTCCTGTTTTTGTCAGCATTTCGTGTCTCCATTCCGCCGCGTCAACAATCTACTTATCTATATATCGGACTACTGCTTCTCGGGCCAAATTAATTCAAAAATACTTCGCTTTGTCCGTATTAATGTGCTTAAATTACACTGCTAAGAAGTTTTTTAAACAAATAGCAAGACTGTATTCAACGTTTCCAGTATGATTATTTGAAATCTCTGATCGACCAAATAAGTGAGCATCATCTGATTCAGCAGTAGCGGTAACGATTTTGGTGACGTTGCCATCGCAAGCATCAATCCTACCGACAACGCCCTTATTTGTGTAGCTATTGGCGACGACTGGTGATTTATATTGTCAGGTATTTACTCTCGATCGATTCTGTTCCCTGATTTCTTTATAGTCGTACTTTAATCAAGCAGATGCACAAAATGACTTACGCTTTCTTAAGAAAAGTGTATACCTAGTTAAATTAAAAACTTTACAATGAAGTCAACCCAACACTTTGGCAAAACAACCTGTCAATTTGTGACGAAGTGGAAATTCTCTCGAGGTATATCGATGAGTGCACAATTATCAGATTTCCCCGGCCATGTATCGTATGTTAAAATCTATAACTTATTTATATATGGAATGGAACACGGATTGCCCAAAGCCGCCCTGATTCCAATTTATGTGGATAATTCTTTCACTGGGTTACTAATGTGATTGATGTGGTTGTACATAGATAAATCAGCACTACTCCGAGTTGAAATAGACTTGGGGACAGTGGCAACATGTACCATCTTGCTGAAAAATTTAAAGAACGCGAGAGTCAAATTTTCTTGAGACCATGTTTGGGAAAGTCAAATTGAAAATTCACGTTGAAAAGGACTGTCATCACTTTTTTAGAACCAGCAGAGGCTATAGATGTGCACTTGATGAATTACTAGGCTTTAATTGGTAAATAACGCAAGACAAAACATAGTGGCGATCAAATTATACCGATGGGTCGCGCAAAAAAATCGATGTACCGTAAGTATATCTTTTCTCTACTACGATACCCACCTGGTTGCACATTGTGACACTTTTATAGGATGAGCCGCCCGAAACATTTTATGAGTAGAACCGACGACATAAGGCGTGTCCCTAAACTCCAGAATGATACAAAAAATAATGAGGGAGGTTTTTGATATGACAAAAGTCGATAAAAGGCGCCAGAACGTTAATGAATTATCGTGATGATTTTTCGAGATCTTTCATCATACGCAGACTATCCTCACTTCTTTGCTAGTTTGTAGTACATCGTCGAGCTTTGTCCGCGACTAAAACTATCTACTAGTGTTGAACCAGTAGGATTATTGGCACTGTTGGACTGCAAAATCGACTCAATTACTGGTCGACACGAAAGCACATCAGCGACGACGATTCATCGTCTTGAAGGATAAACGCAATTTCGCTCAGTGAAAAATGTGAGGCGACGTTTTGCTTGTCATAAAATGGAAAATTACGATCCGATAGATGAAGCCCATGGGAATGATAGCATACGACGACCACTACGCTGCCTGTGTCATAGATGCATCAACTAGAGCCTTTTAAGCAAGTTATGGCGTCACGGACGACACAAAATAATTGGATCTATTGTGCAATCGCCGGTTTGAAAGATTAAGTTAGGCTGTGCTTACTATCTAATGAAAGACCGCTGACAGTAACCTTTTACTAACCACGTAATATCAGCTTTCGTAAAAAAACAAGATGGACAGTCATATCGGCGTAGTTGCTCTATTATTTGCCCAAGGAAATCGATAGTCCAATGGGCTTTCAGAGATCCTTGACATTACCATAAACGGGTTAGCCGATGATCGCCTTGATTTTTTTCGGATGCAGGCTTATGTAATGAGGCACTGTTCGCTTCGTGCTAAAATACCAGTACCGAGTCGATTCCCGAGGTCAATTTCATGCTAGGTATATGTAATATACCGAGTAAGGGTAAACGACTAAGACAAAGACTCTAGTCGTAATGCTAGTAAAACTGTTATTCAATACGACGAGTCCAATAGCTCTTGTTCTCTGATATGTCCTAACTTAATTATTTCATTTTAATATTACTAAACGTATGAGGACGTCTACTCATTACCCATTGCGCGCGTCTAGCAGCGATCAGTGTGTTGACATAAGTACAATATTAAGTCATGTTTAGACATTTGGGTCATCTCAACAATATATATCAAGTTAACGATATAGTTTTAGAATATTGATCATAATATTCTCTATTACCATTTCCCACAATGTTAATGTCAGGTAACGAGCTACCTCGTTTCAACTTACGCCATGCTTGACCACGATAAAATCTGGAACTAGTTTTTCGCCATCCGCACATAAATACAGTCGAGAAAGTTAATTAGGTCGGAAAAGCGTATACGTGTAGAACTAGACAATTATGAGTAAACAAAAAATCTACGTCTGCCGTTTTAACCCTAACCGAACAACGAACGAAAATTTTGTCGGAGTAACTTGGTTTGTAAACGCACATCGATTTCAATAAGATTGAATGAAAATCTATCAATTGTGACATGATCGTTACAAAGCTATCGTATAATCTTCGACCCTTCACATAATATGTCACTGAAGCTGTCACTGCCACAAAAGACATATCTCATTTCGCGCATAAGGATTCGAAAGAAAAATCACTACGTTTACGGACGACGTAAATAAATCACTCTTTTACTAGCCGTTAATAATGACTTTCGATTTTAGTATCGGCGTATTATCCGGTATTATTGTAGCATTAATATTGGTTATTGTATGCACAAGCATTCATTTCCTGTGGTCTTATAAACACATAAGCTCGGAGAGCTGATTGTAATAGTTATCGCTCTACAATGGCCCGCGACTAAGTGATCGGCAATCAACTTTTCAACCCTAGTATGGTGATGAGCATTTTAGAGATGCTAGAACTGGAGCCCATCGCACCGAAGGGACAATGGGTCATCCTACAGTTAGAGGGTGACACAGGGTAGCGGTCACGAAGGCGACGAGATCCTCAGCGAAAAACACTTGCATGATTTATCGAGAATATATCGTCGCTATAGAACCAGTAAATCGGTACGGAAAGGAGCAGATCGGGGTGCCCATTTTGAAGGTCCGGTGTTTAAGAGGTCAAACCTTGGTCCCTCATTGTTGGACACAGTCCTTCGTCGGTTGACCGTGATTCCTCATCGGTAGACATCGGCTGGCCTGGGTATACCTCGGTCCCAAATTAGGTGCTCGGTCTTAATTTGATGAATCCAATCCTTCGAGGTCCGGCTACCCTTGTTCAGTCCGATGAAGGATCAGATTATAGACAAGGAGAGAGTAAAGGAGTTCATAAACAGGACTATATTAAAAACTACTGATTTTTTATATCAACGTGACACGTCCCTGCTGTGCATAAAAGGAACGTGTAAAGTCTGCCCGTCTGTTAAAAAGACTGGATGTACTTTGTCTCTTACCCCATTAAATAGATGCATGGGAAAACCAAATGCAATTAGAATCTTAGAAATCATCTGGCTTGTGGTTGCGATGAATATCACCCCCTCAAGATACGCCATTGGAAGCGGCCGCCCGACTCCTTAACTACGGAGAAAAGCAATGCACAGGTATACTATACCCTTGAAACCACAAGTACATGGCAAGAAGGAACAATCTTCCTGTCGTTTGCATATGAGTCCACTGTGGACCAATTTGATCCGGTGCCCAGCTAGTGTCCACGGAGTAGAGCACATTCGATCTAAGCTTTGTAAGTTCAACCCTTGAAAATCAACATATACATCTTTATCCAAGTATACCGGAGAAGGCAGCCTAGCACCCGACGGGTCAACGAGGTGCGTCAAGGTCCAGTAGCGGGGTCGAAGTTCTCAGTCCGTAAGTCATCAGTACGACACCATGATTGTCCATGAATTTATCACACAGTTTTCGAGAATCCACTCTACCACACTAGAGTTATCTAAAACGACACAGTGAACGCTGCTACATGAAGCAGTGCGGTGACCCCTGTTTAGGTTCGACCCTCATGTCAAGTTGATATGTCTCAAGCCAACTTGAACGGTGGTTAAAATTACATACTTGAATATGTTCCAGTGCTATACATATAATTTACCTGAAACAAAAACGGGGATCATGACGTTAAACACTCCATTAAACGCTGCCTATCAAGTAGCTGCTGATGAAGAGTGATTATGGCAAAGTGACCGATTTGTAACCAAACCTTCACTGGTCTCCGGACGACCGACTTGCGGAAAAATTACCCCGGATCGTGTGTCTTGCCTTTTTATTCTCACCTTGTGTAACCATCAACAGGCGTTTCACACGCTTGTGGAAGGCGTGAGATTGTTATCTGTCATGAACGATTGACGGATAGGCTTGAGATGGTCGGGCAGTAATTTTAAACACGACCAAAGAATACTTCTGGCGGTTCGATATGTTCGCTCGACCTTCCCATATGACGCCTTGCATAAGCACCGATACTCCATCCAACTTTTTACCTGGGCACTCAAGCCACGAGAAGATCTTGCTTTGAAATGTTTAGCACATCTGATCGCGGACTTGCACGAATAATTATCCTTTACCCAATAAGTTATTAAGAAACATATCCGTTATTAACACGGGCACAACTGACCTTGTTTGTTGGGTGGCCAATAGTATCTGTGCGGATCGCTTCACCAAACTGCTACGAACATGTTCAACCTAAGAAAGGATCACCGTCAATCTTAGACCATTGACTCTTTTCTGCTCTGCAGCCATAACGCTGATCTGTTTAAATTTGCCACCTCGCTGATTTTCCAGTATTTTTTAGGTTCGACACAGCAATTCTATTGATTCGTAATTGTATTCGGAGGCCCAATCAAACCTTGAAAATGCCGGGTACGCGTGATGCATCATTTGATAAGTTGATTAACGTCTCAAATATGTCCTAGATACTTATTTACCTAATATTTATGACCTCAAGTTGTTATGAGCTTAATCTCTGCGTAAGTATTGCGTAAGAAATTTAATTTCAAAGCACGTACGGTTAATTTATTGCGTCTTGTAGATTTTGTTACTCTTACGATGGCATATGCTTTGCTATCGATTACCCATGTGACCAATGGTTTCTGTAGCGCCACTACTAGGCAACAGGTTTTAACTTCCTCTAATTTTATATATTATCTTTGCATGTATCTATGTAATATTCCATGCAATTGATGTAAGTTGTGGACTTTCGGTGATGCATGTGTTTCGACATAGCCGCCGAGCGCTGGACTTACATGTGTTTCAGCTCACAATCATGTTTCATGGTGTCAAAAACAGAAGGATTTCCGGTATTATATGGTTTGACTGGGTCGGGTGACTCTACGTTTATGACAAAACAATATAATGACGATAATATTGGATTTGCTTCTGTGGTATTTCACGGCATATAAAGAATGAGGAGTTCTTAGGTTAATATGGTGCATCAGTATTATTTTAAAATTATCCTGTAGTTATAATCATCCTTCCAGTATTATGCAGACTTACTAAGAAACGCACCACGTTTACGCCAATAGGCCATCGCACTCACTCATTTAACTTCTACACTCGTGTGGGCGCTCCAAGCCATTTATTAGATGGCCAGAATATAAACAAGCGCCAGAAACCTTCACGGATCAATGCTGGGCTTCCTTTCTTCTGTCGATTGAATGGCAATCGTATTGCTGTTGCATCAAATATGTCATCTAAATTCAGTACAATGACTTCATCGCCGTAGGATGTTTCTATTAACGTATAGCAAATTCTTACCACAAGCTTTCCAAATCTGTCGATGCTCACGGTGCAAAGGGCACCTTTACCTTCGTTGGAGGGATGTCTCTATCTACGAAGATTATCCTATGACCCTCTATTAATGGCACGAACAAAGTTCTTATATGCCCAATATTGAATAAGGGCATGAAGTCACGGTTCATTGTCATTTCTAATTTTCAGAGAATGGGAGATAGTTCATCATCAGGTGCAGCGACATACAATACCTTGATGACTGGAGCAACGTTTATCAAGATAGTTACAAATTTTTTGACATTGTTGGTTCAATATTGCATTTTGCATCTACTGACCCGTTCGTTTTATTGATGTCTGCTTCACGCCTTCGAAGAAATATCAGCGTCGAACCCGCGTCTGAGTGTGTTTCGTGGCAAAG